>VZTA01019365.1:0-26329 GCA_013398855.1 Mohoua ochrocephala | reverse complement strand
CTTCAGCCCTCACGGGACGGCCCCGAACGGGGCCGTCCCGTGGGGGCTGAAGGCCCCTGAGGGGAGCGGGCGGGACCGAGCTCGGCGCCTCCCGGTTTTTGTAGGACCACATATGCTAAAACATCGCTTTATTTGCTTTAAATACCTTTTTTTGTGGTCGTTAAGACAAAGGGGAATTGCTTCAAAGGTAGCGCGGGGTTCTAGGGAGGGAGAGCTTTCTCCTGGAAAACGCAGGAATTCCCAGGATTTTCGGGGGGGGGGGTTATTTGGGGATAATGGGAGTTATTTTATGGAATATCATGGGGATATAATATAATAACGATAAGGAAAAAATGGGGAAATTCTTTTAAAAGCCTCTTTCTCGCCGTGTTGGATGGGTGGGGGGGAGGTTGGATTTGCCCATCCCAATAGGATCAGCTCTTCCCCTTTTTAGGAGGGGGAATTAGGACCCGATGAATGGATATTCCATGAAGTTCGCCTCGAATTATCCCAATCTCGAGGCTCTTTGCTGCTCCAGCGGTGTTGGGAAATGTGTTGGAAATGAAAATTTGAGAAGTATGAGTTGGAAAAGTAGAATTTATGGGACAGGTGTTGCTTCCAGGGCAAGCTGGAAGCGTCAGAATTAAAATATTTTCCAGGTGAAGCTTCTTCCCTTGAAATTCCTGCGTGTACGGGGGGATTTTTTCCTTAAATTATTTTATCTTCTCCTCCCAACCCAAAACTTTGATGGAGCAGTCTTCCTGTTGTTGGGACAACGCGTCCCGAGCTGATCTGAGAAGTTCCAAGAACCTGCCCGTGTGGTTTTGTGTCTCGGGAGGGAATCACAGGTCTGATCCCCGAGTGATTCCCAAAAAAATGTGGGTGTTAAACTCCTGCCTTCCGCAAAGCTGGAGAGGCATTGGGGCCTCTGCTCTGGGCATCAGAGTATTGGGGATCTTCGGCTCGAGTTTTTGTCCGTTTTTTAGTTAATTCACCCCGATATCCTGTGATAAATCCCGGTGTTCCGCGGGCTCCCGGCGCCCTGTCCTGCGGGGCTGAGCCGTGAGTTACTTCCTACTCGGTGTCACGTCCTCGCACCGACGTCACAGCGGTGACAGCACCGAGGGCCGGGGGTTTGTGCTGCCCGGAGCAGTGAAATCCTGCCGGGATGCGGAGCTGGGCACCTTTGGATGGATGTCGTTCCCGTGGCCGAGGCCTCTGCTGTGTATCAGTGTTGATATCTCCACTCGGAGAGGAGCAGGGTTTTCATCTTTGCTTTTTTGAGGGTGAATTCCTTGTGCTGTTTTGTGTGAGGTGAAGGGGCAGGAGGAGCGTTTGTTCTGCCTGTGGATGGGTTTGGGAGCAGCAGCAGCGCCCGGAGTTCATTCCCAGCACGGAGCAACTGTTGCGTCTGAATGGAGAAACAGTAACAATTAAAAAAATTAATCCTCTGAGTGATTTAACCAGGAGCAATGTCCTGGATAAAGTTCCCAGCTCGGTTTGTGTGTCCCCGCCTTGGAACTGGATGGTTTTAGGGTTCCTTCCAGCCCACGCCATTCCAGGATTCTATGAATTTTGGATATAGATATAGGGAACGAGGTGGGAATTCTCCTTAGAGGGGCATTTCCTCGTGGCTCTGGTGTCAGCCACCTGCCCGGAGGAACTGCAGGTGATGAAAATGCGGATGGGAAGGTGTGAGACTGGTGTGATTCTTGCCCCCTTTCCCACCTTTCTCTCCCAGTGGAAAATCTCGTGCTGACCGTTCTGAAGGGATGTGCAGGAGTTCACCCTTCGCTCAGGATCCTAAAATGTTGTGTTGTGGAGAATCAGCTACACCCTCAAAGCCCAGTGTAATCCTGAGACTTGTCGAGTTGAACAGGAAGGCTCTTGAGAAAGCAGGGCTGAGCCTGAGCAGTCAGCGAGGGAGGTCAGAAAGTGAAACTGAATTCACCCAAAGTGCTGCTTCACTTTTGCAGAAGCAATTTGAATACAGGACAGACAAAGAAAAAAAAAAAAAGATTTTGAATAGATATGAAATTTGGGATTAGTAACCTGTGTTAGGGTTCTTTTTACTTTTACGTGCTTTGCTCATATTCCAACATGTGAGAAGTTTGTTCCAGGCAGAAACTGGAAAGAAAATATCTCTAACTTAAGATCAGCTGAAGCTTTGTGAGTGTTACAATATCCTGCATTAAGCTGCTTATGGGGTGGTTTTGGTGGAGGGAATGCTGATACGCACAGATTTTCTCCAAAATAAGTATTTTAATGCCTCCTGAGAAGAAAAGATTGGGGCTGAAAAGCTTGATTAGCAGCTGAAAGAGAATGTTTTTTGTTAATTCAGCCTTTATAATGGTGGAGTGAAATGTAAGTGAGAGAATGAGATCTTCTGATCCCAAAACTGGAAGAGCTGGGGTCAGACCTCTGTGTTGAACAGAGGCAGCTCAACACCTGCTGTAATTTCCAGAAGTGCCGAATTCCTGCTGTTCCTTCCCTGCCATGAAGGGATGCACCAGTCAGGTTGCTACAGGCACTTGCCAGGATACTGAGCATGGAAAACTAAAGGGAAAAAAATGAGGGTTTTGGGTTTTTTTTTGTTATTCTTCAGTGAATTAGGAGGAGTACCAGGGCTGCTGCATGGGAAAGAGGGTGGTCGTGTGTGGTCAGAGGTGAGGTGGGAGTGTTGGGGACAAAACATCCCTGGTTTTTGGTTGGCATAGCTTGGAATTAACTGCAGGCTGGTTTAACTGTGGGTTGAGGTGCTCTGACAGGTCCTGAAAGGGGAGATCCTGCTCCTCCTGCTGCTTTTGGGTAAATGCCCCTAGACTTCCATGAGTTGATCCATCTGTGGCTGAGAACCTCAAAGCTTCCTGCAGGGGAAGCAGGGAAAGATCCCACAGGAACTGGAGCTGGAATGGGGCAGCAGGAGCAGCCCTGAGGATCAGCAGAGCCCCAGGAGGCTCAGGGGGGACCTTGTGGCTCTGCACTGGAGGGGGCAGCCGGGGGGGGTCGGGCTCTGCTCCCAGGGAACAGGGACAGGAGGAGAGGGAACGGCCTCAGGCTGGGCCAGGGGAGGCTCAGGGTGGACATCAGCGGGAATTTCCTCATGGGAAACTTTCCAGCCCTGGCACAACTGCCCAGGGCAGGGCTGAGTCCCCATCCCTGGGGGGATTTCAAAGCCCTGTGGAGGTGGCACTTGGGGACAGGGGTCAGTGGTGGCCTTGGCAGTGCTGGGAAGGGTTGGACCCGATGGTCTCGGAGATGTTTTCCGACCTAAAGGGTTCCACGATTCCCTTCCCATGACTGTTGTGAAACAGACACTCCTGTTTCTCCCAAACCTCCAGAGGCAGCTGAGCAGCTCCTTGCCTTTCTCACCCATCACTGAGGTTCTTCAATTTTCTGACTTGCTGAAAGAGGAACTTAAATTCTTGCTTCTGCAGAATGAATTTCTGGGAGGGGGGGAGTTAAAAATCCGGATTGGGATTTTAGGGTATTGGGAAAGTATGGGAAGAAGCAGGAGCTGTCTTGGAGCAGGACCTGTTCTCTCGTGGTGTCCGTGGACAATTAAATACCTCTTTGAGTCCACTTTAATGTTCTTGAGTTTGTGAAAGTTTAATTGTTTTCAACCAAAAAATCAGTTTATTAACACCGTGTGCTTTAAGAGGTCATCTATAAATTCCTGTTGTCTGGAAAAACTTCCCTTTTTCTCAGTGTTCCGCTTCTTTCAGTTGCAGGATTTTAAACTTTGGGAGCGTCGCCGAATTCTGTTTTCATATTTTGAAAATTACTTTCTGATTTCTGTTTCGAAACAGCTTCAGGACAGAATGCTGAAGAAATACGTGATCTGATAACTGTTCTCAGTAACCTTTTTACATTGTTAGTGTTTTTATTGAGCTAAGGTGTAGTAGGAAGCAGTAGTAAAGTTCACACAGTCACTGATGTGTTTGCAGATCGAGGTGTTGTAACAGTCAGAGTTTCTGAGTAGCTCCTGCATACAGAACAAGGTCAAAACAGATTAAATCCGGGTTTCCTATCGATCTAAATCGTGATGAAAATCAGGGATTGGCATCAGTCAATCATATTTTTCCTGGTTTGGTCTTAGCTGTAACTAATTGGGGTTTTCTGTGTCATTTTGAGCAGTGTTTGTAGAATTCTCCGCTGAGGTATCAGTGAACCTATTGGAGAGCTGGGAATTCTGGTTTTTTCCCTTCCTTGGTGAGGGAATAAACCCCAAAGTGGTTGGTTACAGGCACTGATTGTATTCCCTCGAGGGAAAGCTGTGGGGAATTGCAGAGAACACAGTGGCACTCTGCATTTCTGATCTTAGAAAGAGGGTGGCCCTTGGGTTATTTTGTCATCATAGAAGAGTTTTGTGGACATTTTTTGCATGGGATAAAACACTGATGTTTTTGAGCTTCCAGCTCACGACTTCAAGTCCTTCCTAAAGCAGCAGAGGGATTTAGGCAGACACTGGAATTGTTGTAAAGTTGTTTCTTTCTGAGCCTTTTCCTGGCCAGAAGCCCCAGGCTGCATTAATATTTCCCTCCTAATCCATTCACGTCACAAGTTGTCCATAAGAATGTTTCCTTGTGGTGCCTGGCATATGACTATGGCTGGTTTCTGCTGGAATTCTGTAGTAGGATCCGATCACTCCATGGGATCCCAGTTTTCTTAGCAGGATATTTTAGGTTATTACAAGAATTTAAGGAAGATGCTGGAGTTTGAATGGAAATGAATGTTAAATAGAAAGTGGGGAAGTGTGGAATTGTGTGCTTCAGGTAGGGCTGGTGGAGTTCTGGTTGCCCGTGGTGTCAGGCTCCATAATTCCCTTGGAATGGGAAGTTCTCCTGGTGAAGTTGCAGGGAGCATCGTGTCCTGTCAGCCAAAGCCTCCCCTTGGCTGCAGCTGCCTCCCTCCAGCAGCTCCCTTAGCCTGGAGCACTTCTCCGAGGAGTCAGTCCCTTGGGAAGATCCCTGCACAGGGGTTCTGGAGTGGGACTTTGGGCAGAACCTGTTTTCACCATCCCGAAGTTTCCAGTCCCTTCCTGTGGCTCGGCACCCCAAGAACTGCAGCTCCCCCTGCTCTGCAGGAGCTCTGTGCTCCCCCTGCCTGGGGATTTCAGGCTGGGATGGACCCGAGCCCTTCAGTGCAGAGATCCAGGGGGGGATCGGCCGCTGTCCTGGCACTCTGGTGTCACTGTCACCTGTCTGTCCTGCCCTGTCCCCACTGGGCACCTCAGAGCCCCTGCCAGGGCCTGGAGGGGCTCCAGGAGAGCTGGAGAGGGACTGGGGACAAGGCATGGAGGGACAGGACACAGGGAATGGCTTCCCACTGCCAGAGGGCAGGGCTGGATGGGATATTGGGCAGGAATTGTTCCCTGGGAGGGTGGGCAGGCCCTGGCACAGGGGGCCCAGAGCAGCTGTGGCTGCCCCTGGATCCCTGGCAGTGCCCAAGGCCAGGCTGGACATTGGGGCTGGGAGCAGCCTGGGACAGTGGGAGGTGTCCCTGCCATGGCAGGGGTGGGATTTAAGGTCTCTTCTCCAGGCTGAACACCCCCAGCCCTCTCAAAAATCTCAAAACTCAGCATAATGGGATAATTTGGGGTGGAAGGGAGCTCGGGAGGTCTCTGGTCTGACCTTCTGCTCACAGCAGGCTCTGCTCCGAGGTCTCCTTAGCTCACTCAGGGCTGTCTCCAGTCTGGTCTTGAAAACTTCCAAGGAAAAACACTGGGAAAAAGTCATCCTTAAGAGGAATTGAGTCTCAGAAGGGAATGGCCAGGCCAGGGGACCCTCTGCTGAGGGAGAAGCTTCAAGGCTTTGATGTTCACGTTTGGGATCATGGGAGTCCAAACGTTGCACTTGGTCTTCTGGAAGGACAGGAATTCTCTCATTTAGCCACCAAACTAAAAAAGTCAAAATCTATGGATGTAAAGGCTTCCATTTCACTGCAGTTTGGGCTGTGCCAGTGCTCACATGTGGAACTGTAAAAGGGGACCAGAAGTGGTTTTTTCTTTTTCCCTTCCCTCGATATGTTGTTATTTTCTCCCCAAGATAAAAATGTATCTTTTTAAAATATTTTAACACGAGTTAATTTGTAACACAATACACAGAGAGGGGCGGGATGGGACCGTAGCCTTCCTCTTATGGAAAGGGGCGTATTCCCTCTGGTATAAAAGATGTTATTCCCTGTTTTAACCAGTTCTTTTCTGCAGGCCCAACTTACAGGAGAGTTTATTAACTTTGGGATATTTTCCCTATTTGCAGAGCTCAAGACCTGAACAAACCGAGGGGTTTGTCAGGCATGCTGCTATCAGTATAAAGAGAATTTAATTCTAGTTTTTGACTGGTTTATGTCACACTTCAAGAGCTATTAGAGAGAACTGAGTCAATTTGAACAGGATGTGTATTTGTCTTGTAGCCACTGCAGATTATTCTGCAAATTTTAAGATGTTTCATTATTAATCAGCTCTATTAAACAGGGTGAGAGGTGTCAGCAAAGACAACAGCTTTGTGGGTAGAAGTGAAACTCTGCAGTGTCCTGTCTCTTCTGCTCAGGTGGTTTTGCTGTAGGGGAAAGAAAGTTCAGTGCATTCCTTCCCCAGATTTCACAGTTTGGAGTATCCCAGTCCATTCCAAGCAGCTCTGAAACACTGGAATAAGACCCGGCCATCTCCTGCCAGCATGCAGCACTGGGAATTGCCTGGAATGAACCGCAAGGCTGCTGTCTCCTGAAGGCTGCTGTCTCCTGAAGGCTGCTGGCATTGAATAACCTGTCACAGTGCCAGTTCAGTGGGATCGTTTCATTTCTGTCCCAAGGGATGGGATAAGGCAGATCCCAAAGTCCAGGGAGTTGTTTTAGGGGAACCCTGTGGGTGTTTCCATGTCTGACACATCTCTGCTGCAGTCACCTCTTGGCAGTCACAGGTGGCTGAAGGAGACTGGCCAGTGTTAGTCCGTGTATTCCATATCCCTACCCTGGGGAATGTGTTGGATGGGATCTGTCCCATCTATTCCATATCCATACCCTGGGAATGTACTGGATGGGATCTGTCCCATCTATTCCATATCCATACCCTGGGAATGTGTTGGATGGGATCTGTCCCAGCTATTCCATATCCATACCCTGGGAATGTACTGGATGGGATCTCTCCTGTCTATTCCGTATCCATACCCTGGGAATGTGTTGGATGGGATCTGTCCCAGCTATTCCATATCCATACCCTGGGAATGTGTTGGATGGGATCTGTCCCAGCTATTCCATATCCATACCTTGGGAATGTACTGGATGGGATCTGTCCCAGCTATTCCGTATCCAGGGAAATGTATTGGATGGGATCTCTCCTCGCTATTCCATATCCATACCCTGGGAATGTACTGGATGGGATCTCTCCTGTCTATTCCGTATCCATACCCTGGGGAATGTTTTTGGTTGTTGCTGCACGTGTCCCTAACCTTGTGAAAGGCCTGTCTTTCCCGAGGCTCCCAGAAATACCTGTGGAATAAAACAGTGGCATTCCAACAGTGCTGATGTTTTGTGGCTCGGCGTCTCTCCTTACATGAGGTTTGTTTTCTTCACCCCTCCGAGCCGGGGTTTCCTTCCAATTGTTTATCAGGATTGTTAACAAAGGTGCTCCTCGGAGTATCCGTGCAGCAGGAATCCTTGGTCACTGGAGTTTTTCCTCATTGTCCATGAGCTAGGAGTTCCTGGGTGATTTTTCATTCCTTTGAGCTCCCAGCAGCCTGTTCACTGTTACCTTTGCTGGCAGCACAATTCCCAGAACAGTTGGAGTGTGCATTGCCTGTGTATTGTGGGTATCCCGTATTTTTCTCTCTCCCGGGCCTTGGATCCCATTATCCTTTGATAGGTAACAGCTCTTTGTTCCCACGAGTGCCCTTGAGGCAAAACCGTGCTTTGTGCTTCCCTGGGAATGGCTGAGCAGAGAATGAAAAGCCACTGAAGAACAGGGGTGGCCTTTTCCCAGGAATTCCTGTTCCGTGGCCGTGGCGTCCTTAGGAATTAGGATCTGCTGATGCCAGCACAGCCATACGGTCCTTACCCAGTGCCAGGAAATTTTCTTAATTAAATGCCCCCAAAGCCATCTGTGGTAGCCTGGCCAGAGCCACCCTCACTTGGAGGCACGGACTGGGACACCGGGCCTTGCAGCAAGAGGATGCTCCTTCACCTTCTGTGCTGCCAGACTGGCACTGAAGGGTTGTGCAGCTCTCCCTTTTCCACATGTCCAGCCTCAAAGTCGTGCTCAGGGCTGTTTGCAGCCTGTCTGGCACTCACAGAGGCCCGGGATAAAGCTCCTTTGGCTCGGGGAGAGGCTGGGAAAGGGATGTCAGTCGTGCTGGAGATGGGGCTGGTGGCACAGAGCGCCCCAGAGCTGGGCCTGGCGCAGGTGGCACCGGCACAGGAGCGGTGGCAGGAGGTCAGGGAGCTGCTTTTGGCAGCAGCTGGCCATTAATAAAGATGAGCTGGAATGTGACACTGGTTCAGGCTGGAAATAGAAGCAGGAAATGATTGGCAGCTCATCCCAGACTGGAAGCCCGGGAAATGCAGACGGGAGAATCCACAGACGGGGCAGATGTGGTTGGCAAAGCTTGGGAGGAAGGAAGAGACCCAGGGGCTGCTTTCCTGTAGGCTGAAAGCAAAGCCGTGCTTTTGGGGCTGCATTTTGGAGTTGTGGCTCCCTAAACTCCTGATGTCCCTGCTTTTTCTGCTGTTTTTCCTTCTGCATTGAGGCCTTTCCCCAGAACTTCCTTTCCTAGGTTGGAGCTGAGGTGAATCAGCTCCCTGGTGCACGGCCCAGCCAGAATTCCCAAAGGATTACTGATAGGAAGGCAAGACTCCCACTACTGATTTATAAATCCACAAACTGTTTCCCAACTGGGACCCCCTCAAAACTCCTCTGTTACGTCAAAAATTATCCGTGGAAGCAGGGAATGTTTTGGAAAGAGGTTTTTTTTTGGCAAAATGAATGTTAATTTGTGTAAGAGGCTCCCAATAACTACACATTTTAATGGCTGGGCAGAAAGAGGAGTTCCAAGATGGCACTTGCAGAATTTATTATTTACTAAGGAAAATATTTTATCCCTCAGAATAAATTCTCCTCAGGCCTTTCCAGGCCTTTCAATCTAGCTCTGTTCCTTGGAAGGCAGAGTCATTTCTGGAATAATTTTTCATCGTGGAATTGAGGTTGGAAAAGACTTTTTAGATTGTTGAGTCTGACCATCAGTCAGCACCAGCACCAATCCATGTCCCCACCTCCACCTGAGCACTTCCAGGGATGCTGATTCCAGCCCTTTCCTGGGCAATGCATTCCAGCCCTTTCCCTGGAGAAAAGGGGAGGCTCTCCGTGGCTTTTTTCCTGGCCTGGGAAGATTGAATTTGTTTGGTTTCCAACCAAGGATTGCTGCAATAAACACATTAAGACTTTGTTAATTTGTATTAATTATTGTGTATTGCATTTTATTAATTACCCGGGTTTATCAGACAAACAAAACACCCAATAGAGACCAGTCCTTGCTGGCTGATCCTGATATTCAGCTCCAGCTCAGTAATACTGGACTCTGGAATTTGTTAAGATAATCTTTGCAAATAAAGACTTTTTTGGGTGTAGTGATTAGCAAAACTTCCCCTGGTGTTGTGCAACAATCTGCAGAAACGTTTGTAGTGCTTACCCACTTAATAGGAATTTCTGTGGGGAGACCTTGGAGCCCTGAAGGGGCTCCAGGAGAGCTGGAGAGGGACTGGGGACAAGGGCTGGAGGGACAGGACACAGGGAATGGCTTCCCAGTGCCAGAGGGCAGGGCTGGATGGGATATTGGGAAGGAATTCAGGGTATATTCTGTATTTTCCTTGTGCTGGACACATTTTGAGTTCATTTATACATTGTGGACTCCCCCAAAAGGGAGGCAGACGTGCAAGTGAAATTTTTCCCAAAGAAGCTCTCTTTCTTCTCACTTCGATGAGCTTTTGATAGAAAAGAATTCCAAATTGCACAGAATTTTTTTCAATTTTAGGTTTTGCTTTGCTGCGTCTCTAGGCCGAGTTGAGAAGGGGGCAAGGAGAAGGAAAATCCTTTAGAAAATCTTGGAATAATAGTCCCAAGATTTCCCTTGAAGACAGCATTTTATATTAATTAATATAACAGTATCCACGATGCCAAACGAGGTCTGAGTTTGCAGGAGGAGGCAGGGACAGGGGGACCACAGGGAAAATTCACTTTTCCTGACTTGGAAATAAACACTTCATCACTCTGGGCCTGAAAAGAGTTGAAACATTTGCTTGAATTATCAAAACAAATGAGCTTTGAGTGTCTGACATGCAAATTTCCCCCCAGGAGGTTGAAGATTGGCAAAGGGATAAGCAAGGGAAAGCAGGATTTTATGAAAGAATTTGTTTGTGGGGGTTATAAATATCAGGTTACCAAATTTTGGGCCTGAGAGGGGCTCTGTTACATGGATTATTGGGGAAGTCTCATTTTCTTTCTCAATCTCAAAAATAATATTTTTTGGTGGTGTTTCTTGGGTTTTTTTCCTCGCAGCTGGGTTGGAATTTAAGATTAAATTGATTTTTTTCCTTTGTTCTGTGAGGAGTTCTTGTTATGGTTTGGGATTCCTTTAAAAAGTGTGTCCCTGAATTGAAGTAGAGCAGGGAATTTGTGCTCAGCTTCAAATGGGAAGAATAATTTCTCTTAAACTTGGACTTACTGGCACTGGAATCTGGGATACCCCCTGGAAAGGGGGATTTATACCTGGAGTTAGATCAGAGGTAAAGTTAAAGTATTGTTTACCTTGGTGCTTTATTTATAAATTTAATTATTATTTATAATTTTTTTTTGTTGCTCTGTATCAATTGAATAATTCAATTTCTACAGGTTCAACATAGCAAAAATAATTTCCTTTCTTTTCTTTTTTTTTTAGCCTTCTGTTGAGTCTTCAAGCCCAGGTAAATATTTGTAATAATTTCCAAGGGTTTTGGCATCCTGTCAGTGGAAAAGCTTTCCAGGAGTTCCTTTAGCTGGATTGTTGTTGCCTCTTGAGGCTTTATTTCTTTCAGAGAAATTATTAATTGCTTCATAATTAAACCTTAGAGTCTCCCCTCCCTGTCACACCCTTAGTGTGGGTACAGGGTTTGGAAAATGGAATTTAAATTGTCCAGGGGAAAAAAGGGGAAAATGTGAGCAGGGTTGGGATTAAAAATCAAGAGAAAAGGGGAAAATATGAGCAGGGTTGGGATTAAAAATCAGGAGAAAAGGGGAAAATATGAGCAGGGTTGGGATTAAAAATCAAGAGAAAAAGGGGAAATATGAGCAGGGTTGGGATTAAAAATCAGGAGAAAAGGGGGGGAAAGATGGGCAGGGTTGGGATTAAAACTCAGGAGAAAAGGGGGGGAAATATGATCAAAATTGGGATTAAAACTCAGGAGAAAAGGGGAAAATATGAGCAGGGTTGGGATTAAAAATCAGGAGAAAAGGAGGGGAATATGAGCAGGGTTGGGATTAAATCTCAGGTATTGCTGAGTGACATCTGCCAAACCATTCATGCATTCATTGCTTTGTCATTGTCACCAAATGGAACCAAAGAACTGGGGGAAAATAACTCAGAAAGAAAATCTGCATGACTGGGGAACTTGGTTGGTGTAAATTTTGGAGAAGGCATTAGTTTGTCTTTGTAGTTGTAAACGAGGAAGGTGCCAAAGAATCGAGGCGTTTTTATTTGCTGAGTATTTTTACTCCCTGCAGAACTCGATTTGGGCAGGTTTGGGATTATTTAAGAGTTAAATGGTCCCAAATTGAATTTTCCAGACGTTAAGTAGATGTTAAGATGTGCAGAGAGAGGGAGCTGCTCCTTCCTGCCAGGATCTCCTCCCCACAGAGGAAATTGCCCTGAGTAAAGGAGCAGAGCCAAAGGAGCGAGGGACGAAATTTGAATTCCTGATCACAACTCTGCTTCAGATGTCACCTAAAGGAACAACTGAAAAAATCCAACTCTGTGAGGGTGTGATGTAACTAAAAACATTGTTGGGAATGTTTCCCACCAGGAGGTTCAGCAGCATCTGATGACCATGAATTTGACCCATCAGCTGATATGCTGGTGCATGACTTCGACGATGAACGGACATTAGAAGAGGAGGAAATGATGGAAGGAGAAACAAACTTCAGATCTGAAATAGAGGATCTTAACAGGGTAGGTGGCCTGAAGGAGTCCTCAACCACACAAAACATGCGGGGTTTTATTCTTTGTGTTTGGAACTTATTGAAAAAAAAATCACCCTAAACCCGTTAATGGGTAAATAATAGAGAGAGGGGGGAAAGGGGCTGAATAAATTTACCAAAAATTGGGGAGAAGAAATGGCACATAAATATTAATCGTGGATAAAGCTGTGCTTGTTTGGTTGCTTTTTGCATCGATAGGATTTGCATCTTAGAACTAATAGAAATTAAAATATCCTCTGACTGAACTTGTATATTCCAACTGCACCTGAGCAGGGCTTGTAGATTTTTATTTTAAAACAAAACCCCTCATCATTCACATTTCTTGTGCATTTTGATACAAATATCTGTCCAATCTGGTGGAGCACACAGGAGTATCTTCATTTAAGGGAAGACACAGAGGAAATGATGTCCAAACCCTATTTAGCATGAACGATTATGCCAATAGCACTTTAAATTAATTTAGTGCATTTAATCAATGTTTCCAGTGCAAATGATGATTTCTTTCTGGTAATTCCAGGTTCTGCTGTCACTTCTGTATTGTCTTAAATTATTTCTCAGGCAGGAATAATATTCTTAAATTACCAAGTAGGTTCATTATAAATGCAAAGTAATTTAGATACTGTCTGTGGCCTTGTTGGCCTCCAGAACAGATCATTAATGATTCACAGATGAATATCTGATGTTCAAATCTTATTTAGCTTAAGTGATTCTGCCAATAGGACTTTAAATTAATTTACTCCATTTCGTCTATATTTCCAATATAAATGATCATTTCTCAGTATCCAGGTTGATATGAAATGGAAAACGTAAAGGTAAATAAATAGTTGGTGAATTTAAATATGCTTCCTGTAGGTTCAGTGAGGAATGGAGCTCCACATGTCTGGCACGTGGGGTTTACATTGAAAATGTGCTTTTTTCCCCTCACATTTTGTGTAATTCTCTCACCACATTACAACTCTTCAGTTTATCCCCTCATAGCCAGTGCTTACCTCGAGTCATGGGTAAATAATAAATAAATATATCATTTCTATTATTTCCATATGTATAATTTTATCTCTTTTAAGCCATGGGTGACAGGCCATTTAAATCTCAAAGCTGCTGTCAGGATAATTGCTGTCCTGTGTTTCTCTCCCAATATTTCCCTGGATTATTCCAGGTTTCCCCAGGCTGGGAATGGCCCTGATGGAGCAGTTCAGCCCTGGCAGTTGGGTTGTGCAGAAGCATTTCTGAACCTTGGTGGTTTCACTCCTGGTTGTGAATAAAAATTCCCCCTTCCCGTGAGGGTTGGGATCTTTCCTGCTCGTGGATTAAACTCTGGTGCATCTGGAATGTGCTGGGAATGTTCACCTGGAGAGGAGGAGACTCCAGGGAGAGCTCAGAGCCCCCTCCAGGAGAGCTGGAGAGGGACTGGGGACAAGGGCTGGAGGGACAGGACACAGGGAATGGCTTCCCAGTGCCAGAGGATGGAATTAAATGGGAGATTGGGGAGGAATTGTTCCCTGGGAGGGTGGGGAATTCCCAGAGCAGCTGTGGCTGCCCCTGCATCCCTGGCAGTGCCCAAGGCCAGGCTGGACATTGGGGCTCTGGAATTCCCCCTCCACAGAAGGAATTTCAGTATCTTGGCTAATCCTTGGGATTTTTTGAACCTTTTCCATTTTTGCAATATCCCGAAGCGATGCAGAAATCCCAATCTGTGTTTTCTCTTGGAGAGTTGCTGCTCCTTGGAATTGGAATGGACAATTTGAAGTTAAGAGGCTTTACCCCTGAGAAAGATGTTATAAACACAAACCCCCCTTTCCTAGGTAACACAGGGTCAGCAATATCCCTGTTCCATCATTCACAAACACCTACAAATTCCAGTAAAAGTTCTTTTTCATTCTCAGCTCTGTAGGGTAGGAGTGCTCAAAGAAAGGATATTCCTTTCCAAAATGTACTGGAGAACATTTGGATAATTAAAATATGATTTTTCTGCTGGCTCTGCTGTCAGGTTTAATTAAGACCACAGGCCTTTCGTGTTGTCTGTGGGAGTAAAATATTCATTCCCCACTTCTAAGAGTTCTTCCCATCAAGTGACACGATGGGGACCAAGGAGTCAAGAGGGAAGGGGAGAACATTTAATTCCATGTTATTTGCCTTACTGGGTGTAAAGCTTGACCAAAGAGCAGAGGAATAAGTGGTAGAATGGCTTAGTTCTTTAAAATGAAATGAAATAAAATGAAATGAAATGAAGAAATAAAATGAAATGAAATGAAGAAATAAAATGAAATGAAATAAAATGAAATGAAATAAAATGAAATAAAATAAAATAAAATGAAATAAAATAAAAGAATAAAATAAAATAAAATACACAGACAGTGAGTGCTGATAACCCCCATGTCACTCATTTTTACAGAGCACAACTAACTCCACTTTTGTCATTGGGATTGTTGGGATGTTTCCAGGAATTAGATCAGTGCAGGCCCTTAGGATAGGAAGTCTAAGGTCAGCCAATAACTAAAAATATCTGATCATCAGCCAACGTGTGCATTAAATGCTAAGAAAAAACTGTTTAGATCAAGCAGCCACCTCCAAATAATAAACAAAGGACTTGATGTTTTGAGAGAGAGAATTTTTAAATGATCCCTGAAAGTTTCTGCTCGGAAAAATCTCCTTAGGGATGACTGTCCTGAAGGCTGGACACTGAGGATTAAAAGTCGTAGAGGAAGTAATTAGCAGAGCCAGCAATTAGTAATTTTTTATTAATAAATATTGGGAGCCTCTAAATTTGAGAAGGGAGAGGATCATTTGAAATGTCTCTTCGAAGTGGACCAGCTTGTTAAGGATTTTTAAATAAATTTTCTAAGCTTTTAGCAGATTTGCTTCCAGCTGGGGATGGGTTTGTAGCCAAGCAGCTTAAAAATAAATGTGAAAGGAACGTTCCTGCTGTCCCCTGGTGATCCTGGATATTTGGTGATCCCTCACCCCATCCAAACCCTCCTTGCCAGAAAAAGGACAGGTACAGGGACACTGAGAGGTGCACTTTGGGTGGAATTTTATCCTCAGAAATTGTGGGGCTCCGTGGAATTGTCCCTGGAGCACAAAACCCCCCCTAAGAAGATGTAATTCCATGTTCCAGCCGGGGATTGCCAGTTGGGATTGAGCTGAATTCTCGGAGTCGCTGCAGGAATTCCTGCCTTGTGCTGGGACAGGTTCCTGCCTCCCGGGATCTCAGCTGGCTGTGTGAAGCACTCGCTGCTGACACACATTTTATCCATTTATGCCACAAATCTGTACTGAGTGCCACCATTTTCCCTGCTCTTTTGGGGCAGCGGAGGGAATACCAGTAAATATTCTAATAAGGAATGTGTTTAATGGGTTTATGGCCCCTTGGAGATCCCGTTGGTGTGGGAGCTTTGCCGTAAATAAATCAAAGATTGGGAAACAAATTACCCTGCACAAAAACCTCACACGTTTTTCTGTGGTGGAGAAGTGCTCACCTGGCTGCTGTAGAGCAATTCCTGGGGCATTATCCCTGTTAAATGCCAGTTTTTGTTGGCTCCTGCCCAGGAAAGCGACATGCCCATCCAGGAGCTGCTGAGCCGCTACGGCTACGATGGCACCGTGCCCCTGCAGGAGGAGGAGGAGGAGGAAGAGGAGGAGGAGGAAGAGGAGGAGGGAGAAGATGATGATGATGTGGATAACGACGACAACAGTGGCTGCAGTGGGGAAAACAAAGTAAGTGCCTGCTCATTTGCATATGTAAATGCACGCTTTGCATACACGTGCTACTCAGTGTCCCAGGCTAATTTGTGATGGAGTTGATTTCATAAACCTTGCTTTACCAATGAGGTTTATTCTGAATTACCCATCTGTATTTCTCTTAATTGCTCTTAATTGCACCTCTCTCATCCCAAAGTGAGGCAATACGTGGATACAGCAGCATCTCAGAAGGGATTGGAACTGTCCTTCAGAACTTCACTGGCATTTTAAATGCCTGCAGACACCTTTAGAGATACAACTGAACCCTTCTTTTGAGGTGAAAAGCTGATTATTGAAACTGCACAAGTGTGGAGTTGGATTAAATGTGGCTCTGGGTGTTGGAAATCCTGCAAGTTTTCCAGCTTGAGCGTTTAAATTGTGTTTTTCCAGCCTGGTTGTACTCGAATTAACTGAACCAAAGTATCTTTGCAAAATGTTTCGTTTCGAGCTTAGCATCTTCAAACTCCTTTTCTGTGTTCTCTTCAAATAATTTTCTGATTTTAGAAGAGTTTTTTCTCCTTGGAATTTAGAATCCTGTCATGGGCACAGCTGCTGCATCCTGAATTCCATTAAGATACAAACCCCTTGGAACCGTCAGTGGCACGAAAGCCGAGGCATTAGTGGAGGTTTCATTACCTAATCTGGCTTTAAAAAAGATCCATTCTGGGGCTTTTGGTACTTTACCTGTTTTAGAATCCCTGGAATGCCACACGGAGATGAGGAATGGTGCATCCGATTCGGGGACTGAAGTTCCTGGGATTTACAGGCTCCCTTTGACAGATGCTGGAGAGGATTGTTATTTGTGGGGGTTGAATAGTTCAAAAGGAAGAGCCGTAGTTAGATTGTATCAGGAAAGGTTCGGGAAGCTGGAGATGGGGGAGAAACTTATGTAACATGAAGGATGCAGGAAGAATTCTTTCAGGGAGGATTCTTTCAGGAAAATTTCCTGATGGAAAGGGTGGTCAGGCTTTGGAAGGGGCTGGAGTCTCCATCCCTGGAGGTGTCTGAGGAATGCCTGGGTGTGGCACTCGGTGCTCTGGGCTGGGGACAAGGTGGGGATTGGACTGGATGATCCTGGAGGGCTTTTCCAACCTCAGTAATCCTCTGCAGACTCAAACTAAGGCACAAATGTTAATTTTGTTGTGCTTGGTGCTGCTCCTGAAGTGTCACTTCCTTCTGTGTCCTCCCTTCTTAATTCCCTCCTGGCACAGCTTCCATCCTGTGTGTCCTCAGGGCTCTCCAGTGTCTGATTTAAGGCCCTGCCTGTTCTGTCCCTGTGTCCCAGCAGAGGAGCCCCCCCTGTCCCCCTGCAGGGCCTCACCCTCCCCAGGGACAGTGCAGAGCTGGCACCTTCCTGCCCCTCAGCAGCCCCAGCTCAGGGACTGGCCCAGTTCACACCAGTTCAGCCCATCCCATCCCTGCACTGGGAGCAGGCACTCCCCAATCCCATCCCAGTTCACACCAGTTCAGCCCATCCCAGCCCTGCACTGGGAGCAGGCACTCCCCAATCCCATCCCTGCACTGGGAGCAGGCACTCCCCAATCCCAGCCCTGCACTGGGAGCAGGCACTCACTCCCCAATCCCATCCCAGTTCACACCAGTTCAGCCCATCCCAGCCCTGCACTGGGAGCAGGCACTCCCCAATCCCAGCCCTGTACTGGGAGCAGGCACTCCCCAATCCCAGCCCTGCACTGGGAGCAGGCACTCCCCAGTCCCAGCCCTGCACTGGGAGCAGGCACTCCCCAGTCCATCCCAGTTGGATTTTAGGGGCTCTGGGCCCTGAGCTGGCTCAGCTGGGCTGGGGGTTCAGCGCTCCGAGGTGCCGCAGGCACAAAATGCAGCTGTGGGGGTGGAATAATTGTATAAATCATTGAAGCTTTCCCTGCAAGTGCTCATCTCTGCACAGCCTATTTAGCTCCCCTGCACTTAGCTGGGTTCTATTTTTAATCTGCTTTAAGCTGCACATGTGACAGTGCTCTGGTGGCTGCTGAAGGTGCACATCAATGTGTGCAGGGCCACGGGCTGTGTGTCCAGCATAAAACACAGCAAAGAGACAAACAGCGTGCTTTCAAGTAGAAAGAATTGATTTTAAAAAAAAAATTATAATTTTCATTTTCTCTGCTTGTAATAATCCCCGTAGTTGTGGTGGTTTATCTTGTCATAAAGGAATTTATTCTGATTTTTGATCTCTGAGCCAACCCTGCTGTTCCTGTGCAGTTGAACCACTCTGTTCACGTGAATTTTTATGGAAGAGACCATTTCCATCTAAAGCCCTCCTCTTTCCATTGAAAATTCATAAGAAAGGGTTTTAAAGACCAAAGTAAAATTTAAAGTGAAATGAAATCCAATGAAAACCACAAGGATTTAAAAAGAAAAGCAAAGATTTAAGATTTCATGTGGGTTCATATTTCTGATTCGTTACAGTCTGGCTGTTCTATTGATCTGCTTCGAATCCTGCTCAAAAAATAACCCCAGAATATCTTCACACATTGAAATGTTCCATTTGTGGTGGCTCAGCCTGGACAGGCCACAAACAAAAGAGATTTGGGGTTGCTCTATTGATAATCCCAGCCAAAATATTGCCAAAAATCACCTTTATCATTAACAGGGATAACTAACGTGCTGTTTATGTTTTCCCACGTGCCAGGAGGAGACCATAAAAGATTCCTCAGGGCAGGAAGATGAGACCCAGTCCTCAAACGATGACCCAGCCCCATCTGTTGCTTCTCAAGACCCCCAGGAGATCATTCGCCCTCGGAGGTGTAAATATTTCGATACAAGTAAGTCCAGCTTAGTGCCCAGCCCAGAAATCTCGGTGGTGCTGAGCTCTGGTAAGCTCAGCTCCAGCTAAGCCAGTGTTCTGTGCCACAAATGCACGTTGGTACCTAAAAATGTGGAGTTTTCCTTCTCGTGCCACTGCTCTTGATGGGAATTACGCTCCGAACAAAAGGCAGAGGAGTCCTGGGTTTAGGTGAGGGTTAAAGCTGCTCTGCTGGCTCTCTGTAAGGACAGGAGATACTCTCTGATCTTAGAAGAAAGGATGAAATTTGGGGGGAAATTGCAAAATTGAAATTGAAAAATTGCAGTCTGAAATTTTACATATTCAAATGAATTAGTGTGCTGTGATTATTGTGCCAGAGCCTGGGCTCTGTCCTCATCCAGAGGAGCTCAGAGTCCAACTGAAGGCAAAAATAAATTGAAATTTTCTACCAATAGAACCCAGATTTCCTCAGAAACAGAAAAGCAATAAAATCTGGGAAAGGCCAAGAACTGTTAACCCTGAAATAATGAAGAGGGGAGGGTCACAAAGAAGAAAATTTGCTTCAAGAATTCCCCATTTGATTCTGCTGCCAGCATTGAACTGATCATTTTCTCTCTCATTTTGTTTACAAACTGATTTTTGCATCCACTTGGAACTGTTGTAGCTGTCCCTTCAGACAACTCTGATTTCCCTGGAATCTCCCCTGCTGGGATCTGAACCTTCTGAGCTGCTTGGGACAGCAGATATTTTTCCCTTTCTTAAATGAAAGTGGCTGTTGCTCTTTGAATTCCTTCAGTTCTGTGTTTGAACAAATAAAATGTTCCTCCCCATACCTTACACTTGATCTTTCTTAGTTATGACTCTGTAGAAATGCAATTTTTAATCTGTGGTTTATTTAACTCCAAGATTGCCACAGAACTTTTAAATTTAAATGAACAAATGCATAGCAATGCAGAGGATTGCAAATAATCTCCAATAAATTCCTATTTTTAAGCACAGAATTAACTTCATTCAAGTGTCTTGCATTAGGTTTGGGGGTTTTTACAGCTTTCAGCTGTGTATCAAATGTCATTTAATGTATAAATAATTTCAATGCTGCTATATCACATCCTGTAGATAAACCAGCACCTCGTGAAAGGCAACTGGCCTATATCATAAAGAGCTTAACATTCCTGGCAGTCCTTATCCCAAATAATCTACTGGAAGGGCTGTTGTGCCTGAATCCTAAATCCCAGGAAGACACACTTCCAGATTTCCCACACCTTCTGCTGACACCTGCCTCAAACTCCCTGACAGCTGGAAAAGAACAGCAGGAACTAAGCCAGGAGCTCATGGAAAAGGGCTTGAAACCCACAAAAACATTCCCACAAATTTAAAGTAAACTCGGGTGTGGATCATTGAAAGCCGAGGGAAAAGAAATTGGAATTTAATACCAAAATTTAGGGATGTGTTTATTTGTGCCTGAGTTTCTCAGAGCTCGTTGTGTATCTTAATCTCAGAAATGTGGGTGGGTCATTTTTTAATCTTGTCACTGCTGAACCATTCGTGTTGGCCCCAAAAGTGTCCCTTGCCCTGGTGGGGCTGAGATAAGGAGGGAGGGGAGGGAGCAGAGCGGGGCTGGAGGCTGCTGGGCTCAGAGGCCTCTGCCAGCCCTGCTCCTCTTGGCTTCAATGTCTGCAAAATTTCTTGTAGATAGCGAAATAGAGGAGGAATCTGAAGAAGATGAAGATTATATTCCCTCAGAAGACTGGAAAAAGGTAAATGCTCAGCCCGTGTTTGGTGAAGAATAAATTCATCTGTTACTGGGTAACTCTGAGCTCTGTAGAGCACCCAAATCCTCTGCAGTTTTTTCCCATAAATAGGAGAGTTTTGATGATGAGAAGTCTTTAAATCCTCCCCAAACA
Organism: Mohoua ochrocephala; assembly: GCA_013398855.1. NCBI lineage: Eukaryota > Metazoa > Chordata > Aves > Passeriformes > Acanthizidae > Mohoua > Mohoua ochrocephala. The sequence continues at coordinate 5,727 of VZTA01019365.1, read as the reverse complement.
GTCAAAAATCCATTTCCGTGGAGTGGTTTTAGATTTTGAACCTGTTCAATGGATTTTTAGATTTTACACAGTGGGAGTTTTAGGAGGGGAGGAAGAAAGATGTGCTCGTGCTCCTGTTTGCTGGCAAAAAAATCTCAGGGTTGCTCCACTTCTTTTTCTTTCCAAACAGGAAATCATGGTGGGCTCTATGTTTCAAGCTGAAATTCCAGCTGGCACCTGCAAATACAAAGAGAATGAAAAAGGTGAGGCTTGACCATTATTGCTGTTTGGGGATTAATGTCTAATTAGGGGGAAGAAAAGATTTGATTGATGTCACGAGCCTTGCAAAATGAATGAGTGACGATTAGAGCCATCATCTCGAATGATGGCTCATCCTGTGCTTCATCAGAGCTGGAGGAAGGGGAAAAGAAGGATTTTATTCCTGGCCTGGTGCCTCTTGAACCCTTGGATTCTGATTTAGTGATGCACACAAGCTGTAACCTCTTCACTTATATATTTAGGGGGAAAAAAAAACCAACCAGCTAATGGAGAAATTGTTTTGCTGGAACTGGATTAGCACATTAAAAGAGGCAAAATGGTACCAGCAGCTTTGGTTTTCCCATTTTGTGCCTCTTCAATCAGGGATAAAAAGTTCTGCTTTCGTAGATTTTTTTTTTTTTCCCCCAGGAATTTTTGCCCTTGTCTCAAGCAGAGGCTTTGGCTGGATCCTGTCAGGAAAGGCAGATCCAGTTTAAACCCAGCTGTGAGCAGAAAAGAAGGAAATTTCCCTGCTCATTCAGCCCATTCCTAAGAATTTGCTCCCACTGCAGCTCAGTTGAGGATGGATTTTTGGTAGTTTTGTATAATTTCGTTTTTAAATAACCAGCACAAAACCAGGAGCCTTCCTGGAATTCAACTTTATACTCAATTATCTCATTGCCCTGAGGGGTTGTGGATTCCCCATCCCAGTCCAAGGCCGGCTTGGATGGGGCTTGGAGCACCCTGGGATAGGGGAAGGTGTCCCTGCCCATGGAATTGGATTGGAATTCCACCCAAACCATTCCAGGATTAAATATTTCTATGAAGCTGCTTTCTTTGCAGGACACTTCATCATTTTCTTTACCACTTTGGGGGTTTTGTTTGTATTTCTTTCCATGTTAAAATCCTCTTTCCAAGTAGAGCTTCATCTCTCCCCCCCCTAACCCCTTGTACCTCCCTTCCTGTGCTTTGCCAAGCCTTCCTCTTGGAATCAATGTGCAAATTCCTTTCTTGCTGCTCTTTCTAAGGCTGTTGAAGCCTTCAGCCAAGGTCTGGGTATTTTCCTGCTTTGATAGCCAGAATTTCACTTCCTTTTGCTGCACTAATAATATTTGGCTCTTCCAAAATAAAACTGGGAGATAATCAGGGCATATCTTGCTTGGCCCACGTTTCTCCATCAATCTCAGTTTTCTGTGGCTTCCCTGCTCCCAAACTCCTGTGAAAGCTCTGGGAAAGGTGGAGATGAAAATTCTGCTGTTGCAGAATGGGTGCTGTAATCCAGAACCCAGATGATGCCAGGGATTTCAAGGCAAAGTCCAAAATCCGAGTCATTGGGATCTCTGCATCCAAGAGATTTCACCTGTGTGTCCCAAATTAACGGTGCTCCAGTGGTCTCCAGGTTTGTCAGAGACAATTTAATGATTTGTAATGATTTGATTTTCTTGTTTCTTGGGCTTTATCCAGTGTATGAAAACGATGATCAGCTGCTCTGGAACCCTGACTTTTTACCAGAGGATAAAGTCATTGAATTCCTGAACGAAGCCTCGAGGCGCACGGGAGAGGAGAAAGGCCTGGATGCAATTCCTGAGGGATCCCACATTAAAGATAACGAGCAGGTACAGAAAAATAACCACAATATGTCATTTATTCTATAAAATTAATCATGCTTTTAGTTCATTTTACTCCCAAGAGTTAAAATTGTGTTTGAGGCGGTTTCGTTGTTCCTTGTGGAAACAGAAACTTGATGAGGTTTTTACCTCTCAGTGAATATTAAACTCTTTAACTTGGGCTTAATGTTGCTTTATATAAAATAAGTATCTAATAGAAAATAAATAAAATCGAGGCTTTATTTTATATATAAATCTGTATGAATTCATTCTCTCAGGTACAGACTTTTTCAATTATGAAATTTTCAATTCTCTATGAATGCACATTTTATTTTTTCTTCATTTGTTCTTTTTTTTTCTTCCTACCCAAGAAAACCTCTACATCAATTTTACAAATCTGTGTAGTGGATAAAAAAGTTGCAATGCTTTGCCTGGGTATTTATCTTGGTTATGTAAACAGAGATTTGGAAATTTAAACACAGTAAATACATCTAAAATTACACTGCATTCATTCCAAGAGGTTATTTTTAATCCAAACAGGTATCAGTGATTTTCTGAGTGTGCTGCTGTGGCACAGCACGATTTGGGTGGTCTCTGGAGTGTTAAATGTGTGGATTTTCCTCTCTGCAGGCATTGTATGAACTGGTGAAGTGCAATTTTGATACTGAGGAATCATTACGAAGGCTGAGGTTTAATGTCAAAGCAGCCAGAGGTGAGCATGCCATGACAAGGAGTTTATATTCCTAAATTTTCATTTCATTTCTCGCCCAGGCTTTGGGTTTTGCTGTCAACAGGCTGAGAAGGTTGATTGGAGCTTCATTTAAATGCAGCCTCAGTGGATCTGTCATTGTTCTCAGAGAGAATGGAATTAGCAGATGTGTAAATTCACTTCCTGTCCACAGAGCTTGATAGAAATATCTGTGGCTACAGCAGCTACTTCAGATTGAAAATTTCCTTCTTAACAGCTCAACTGTGCGTTTTTTAGGTATTTTATTGTGCTCTTCTGGACCTTTCAGTCACCAAAGTGAATGCAACAGGCATGAGACGTGAAATGAAATAATTCTAAACGAAGGAGTAAATCAGCCTTTTCTTCTGCAAAGCGTAGCATTAAAAACCCTGATCTTAAAGGTGCTCCTGGAGCCTGGAGCATCTCCTGTGCTGTTATTGATCCCTGCCCTCAGAGGAACAACAAACCCAGGGAAGGCAGGAGTTGTTTTCCCACCCATTGATCTGTTGGTGCTGCTTCCGAACCTCTCCCGAGTTCCCCGGGCACGTCACAAGGCGGGAATGATCAAATAAATGAGATTACTTTGTTCTCCCACCATTTTAAACCTTATTTACTCGTGACCTTAAGAATCAATGAGGCCAGATCATAATCACTTTATAGGAGTCCCTACAAACCAGCTCCTCCCAGCAGCCACATTTCCCTGTCTTGTCCTTAAAAGGGAGAATTCCCATTTTTATACTTAAAAAGTGAAATTCCTGGAGGTGCTTCCTATGGAGTCAGCAGCTGGAGAAAGGACCCTGCTCATCCCAGATGTTTTCTGTCACTTCGGTTGCCTTTTAGTGGCTTTTTTAATGAACAGTTTTCTTTGTTGCTTTTTGGGTGTTTTTGCTGTAGAAGAATTATCGGTTTGGACAGAAGAGGAATGCAGGAACTTTGAACAAGGGCTGAAAGTCTATGGCAAGGATTTCCATGTGATTCAGGCAAACAAGGTAAACTCTTTAAGTGCAATTCTCACTTTTTACTTTTTAAAACCATGTAATCATAAATAAATTTTGTCCTTCATTTCCTTTATAAAGAAGTGGACAAAATGATTTTATTTTTTGCTATAGAATCCCAGAATCCCAGAATGGTTTGGGTTGAAAGGGACCTTAAAGATCCCATTCCACCTCCTGCCATGGGCAGGGACATCTCCACTATCCCAGGTTGCTCCAAGCTGGCCTTGGACACTTCCAGGGATGGATCCAGGGGCAGCCACAGCTTCTCTGGGCACCCTGTGCCAGGGAGGAATTTCTTCCCAATATTTACATCCAAATTGCTTCTCAAAGCCCAGAATTTGTAACTGTGGAGGTGCAGAAATCCTGTGGGAAGAGCTGCTTCCCCAGAGCCTGACTCTGGGCTGAAGAGGCTGTGGACACCCTTGGGATATTTCTCCTGGAGCTGTTCCTTGCATGATATTGATGCCTTAAGGGGCCACCTAAAACACAGAGACCAGACAAGAATTAAGAGATTAAAAGGAGGGGTTTATTTGAAGGCCTTCAAAGGCTCACCCTGGGCAGTCCAGAGGCTCCACCCCAGATGGACCCTGGCTCACGGGTTCTGCACACTTTGATAAGTTTGGTTCATTTGCATCTCAGGGTTCATTCTCCAGTGATCACCTCAGTCCATGATGGAATTACCCCGAGTTTGCCCCCCTTGAGAGGCTTTGAGTTGCCACATTTGGGGCCCGGTGTCCTTGGAGTGGGACCTGCAGAGGTTTGTTGTGTGTGAGCAGCAGGAGAGAAGAGCAGCTCCCAGGGCACAAGGAACTGCAGAGTCACACACCAGGCAGGGCAGGGGTTGAGAAATAGAAAAGTTAAACCTAAGGCATCAATATCTCCAATATTTTTAGCAACACCCTTAACTTCCCTCTCCGTTTCTGAGCCTTTGAAATTCCGAGCCGAGCCTTTCCACTGTTCCACGCAGCTTTGACTTGTAATTTCACACTTTTTTTGCTATAAATAGTGGCTTTTTTGGGGCCAAAACTGCCTTTAAATTCACCAGGACTTGCTTGGCCCCTGTCCCCAGGTGCGGACCCGCTCGGTGGGGGAGTGTGTGGCGTTTTATTACATGTGGAAGAAGTCGGAGCGTTACGATTTCTTTGCTCAGCAGACCCGTTTTGGGAAGAAAAAATACAACCTGCACCCTGGGGTCACGTAAGATGTGCCTGATTTCATCATTTTATTGTCCTGCTGGGGTTAAATCTTTGTTTTATCCTGCTCTCAGCTGAAAATTGAGGGATTCAGAGATGAATTTGCAGCAGGAAAACGGCCAAAGTGTAAAAAAATGCCATTAGTGTGTATAAATAATCTGTAAAATACATTTATTTGGAATAAGGCCGAGGCTTTCCGTTGGGCAGCAATTTGAGTTTGAGTTTTTGTTTGGTTTTCTTTCTAAATGTAAATAGGTTTTTTTCTTTTAAATGCTTGTTTTGATTAAATACATTTTGTACAAAAGCATCGATCACAAGTTTCAGGTGGAATTTGTGGTGCATTGTTTCTCAGTCGTTCTGGCCAGCACAACACCAAGTTCCCAGGGAATTTGGGGTATCCATAACTCCTTTCCCCATTCCCATCCTTGCTAAGGAAAGAAGGGAATGTGTGAGCAGAGCTGCACTCCCAGCTCAGAGCCAGCTTGTTCTGCTGCTCTTCATTCCAAAGCTCTGATCTGGCTGTCCCACTCTTTCCACTGCCTCTTGCCAAGCTTTTTTACTATTATTTTCATTCCTCATTTATTCCTGGCTCCTCTGTCGATCCTTCTTTGGAATATTATTGTTTCTCCAAACCTCTGAGGGCTGTGTGACACCCAGAGTTGCCATTTGGGACTTTGTGGATGTTACAGAGAGTTTCTTACCTGCCTGGCAAGGACTGTCTGGCTCCTCCTCTCCTTCCATCTCTTGGTGGGGGTTTTTTTCCCCTATTTTCCATTTGTTCCTTATTTTTCCATTGTTCCTCTATTTTCCATTTCCCCCTATTTTTCTATTTCCCCCCCATTTTCCCCCTATTTTCTCCTTTCTCCTATTTTCCATTTTTCCCCTATTTTCCATTTCCCCCTATTTTCCATTTCCCTCTATTTTCCATTTTCCCCCTATTTTTCATTTTCCCCTATTTTCCATTTCCC
>VZTA01019363.1:45481-62373 GCA_013398855.1 Mohoua ochrocephala | reverse complement strand
ATAAAAAAATATAAATATATATACTAATGGGCTCTAGTTTTATAGAGCTTTAAGTGTATGAAAAGTTGCAGCCATTTGAAAGGGCCTGGATTTGCTTTATCTTGGCTTTATCATTCAGAAAAATGTTTAAACTGCTCAGTGTTCTCTTAAGAAACATCTCCAAGTTTGTTTTACTGCATGGCTGTTCTAAAAGGTGTTAAAGGCTTAGGCCAAACGTATCCTAAATATGTAGAAAGATGCTGCTGGTATTTGAGATGACAGAATCTGTTTGTTCTGTCAGTTTAATTTTTTTAAATACATAAATAGCTGATATATCCCTCCCTACTGATGTAGCCAAGGTCATGAATAAAGCCTTTACTACTTGCACAAGAGTCATGTACAATGAGATGAATGTGATTTAATGTTGAAAGGAATTGGTGCCACTGTTCTGACTTACTGCAGGAGCTGAACAGAGTATTTTAATTCATTTGAGCAGCATTGAAATTTGTTTACATAGTACCTTGGGTTATTACCACGAGGATGTTAGGTAATCTTCAAAGAAAAAATAATAAAAGAGAAAATATTACCCATTCTTTTCTTGGTCTGGTGTCTTGCAGGCTTTTTTTCTTTTGTTGTTTTTCCTTTTGTTTATTTGGTTTCCCTTTTCAATCCATGATGTCCTTTTTGCCTTTTTATAACTTTGTAGAGTTCTATTAATGTAAACTGAGCTATAAGGGTATACAAAAGGTAATGTGAATTTTGCTGCTTTCTGTGTTCATGTTCAGTTTCAGATACTGGATCTAGTAAACTCAAATAAAATGAAAGTTACTTAAGCTTTGCACAGATAAAAATATTATTTAGTATTAAATACTCTCATTTCTCTAAAGTTCTTACAGAAATTTAGATGTACTTGAATGTAGTACGTCTAAAACCTGTCATCCTTTTACGTAGGTCAGGTTTGTCCTAAGTGCACAATAATATAAAAGCATTTTGAAATTAGTTTTATTGGCATTTTATTGGCATATATTTGCTGAACTGCAAAGATGTGTTTTAAAAAATACTAAAATTTAACACCTTATTCATGTGAATTATATTAAATGCTACTTTTAGCAAACTTTGCTTCCTTATTATAGAGTAAAAACATGTTTTAAATCACCATTTGTAATATGCTTTAAATATTATCTGTAAATTCCATTACATTTAAATTACACAGAATTTTGTACACACATGAAAATGATTTTAGAATACGATTCAACACACTTGTGTTAACATATCATATTGCACTGTTAAAAGTGTACATGCGGAAAAAATAGCTATATCTGTTCATGTATCTTTCCAATACAGCAGCTGAATTCTGCCAGAAATTTATTTTTCTACATATTGGATTGTCTCAAGGCTTTGTATTCGATATGCATAGCTTCTACTGGAGCTGTACCTGTACAGAGCTCCGGTCACAGCAGTGGTGCAGCGGGCCCAACAGGCTGCTGTCTTACATGAACGTTTCTGTAAGAGCTTCAAAAATTTCCACCACTTTGAAGGTTTTTCATACGCCACCAACTATCTTCTGCAAAACCATTTTTATATAGCACTGAATTCATTTGAAGTGCAAATCCACTTAAATTATCACTTACGCTGGTTAGAATGGAGGAAGTTTAAGAAAACCAACCAAGAAGGTCAAAGGCCAGGCACCAGGAGAGTGTCACTTGCCTAAAAGACAAAGAGGGCTAGATGTCACAGTTAATGAATTTGCACTAATGAATGACTTGGTGACCCACTACCAACTGCTGAATTTTGTGAATCTGTGAGTAACTGAACAAAATAATAAAAAAGACAGCACATCACAAGAATGTAGTTGTTTCATTGTTTTGGTAACTTTAGCTGTCTCATAATTGCAGTAGTTTTTCCTGGGGGTAAGGATTAGTAAGCAAGAAAAAAGCAAATACAGTAGCTTTCTGTACCTGTGTATGATCTGTGAATTGGACTAACTGAAACCTCCTGGCTACAGAGGGGAAAAAAAAGCAAAATTAATATACCCGTGTGCATGTGTGTACAGTACTTGAACTTTCTGGGAATTTCAGTAAGACCATGTTGTAATTTTTTCTTTCGCCATTTGAATTCCCCATATTTCACCTGTATTTGGGGGGAGTGAGTAAGACAGCAAAAAGAGGGAAGGCAGCAATGGCTCGAGATCAGACCACGGAACCAGTGAGGTAATACGACTTGAAGGAGCTGGTGTGTAGTTCATGGGGTTTGTTGGTTCCTTTCTTCCTGCAACTCAGCTGCTTTTCACTACACACTCCACAGTTGTTACTCAGTACCTGGATATTCTTTCTATTTCTGCTGTTGCACAAGGTACCTAAGTAAAGGTGCCTCTGTCACAAAGCTAACAGAAGCAACTCTCTGTATGGCAGATGTTTCTGTAGAATATGAATGCAGAAAATTCTCTCTCAAACACTTTATCATCCACCCTGAGACACTGCGACACAGAGGATTTCATTTTGATGCTTTACTAATAGAAAAATAATAATTACTTTATGGTAGTTGAGAAAACCCTGTTTTAACTGTAGTTTTGTGACATCAGGCTTTAATTCAAGCCCCAAATTCTCTCTCAACCATGAATTTTTACTATTGACTTAGCTCAGGCTTGGTTTGTTAGTCTAAGCAATTTATGCTGTTCTTTATCTTCCTCCTATAGACTGCAATACCCTTTCCTAGTAAAGCAAACATTAGGTATTTCTAATGAATTTTTTTCTAGTCTGTTGTACTGACCACATGTAATTGTACAATACCACATGCAATTGACTGCCTACCATTCTTTCATTATTTGGTCCTCTTTTTCTCTTGGGTAATTGGAATATATTGTTTGGCTGGACACCTCACTTAGAGTACTTTGTATTACCGGTAAAAAATCCTGCCAACAAAGTAGAAAGACCAAGAAGAAAGTTTTATGTCTACAAACAGAAGTCCACATGTTTCCACACTAGTTCCTTTCTAATGTACTGGGAGTGCGTATTCGTCCTGTGGTCACAGTCTAGGGTAAAGTGTGTGTGCCCAGCAAATATTTACAGCCACTAAATCATCAGAAAGCTTCTCACTGCACATGCTGGTATCACCCATAAAGGGATTTTCTTAGATGTTCCCTATTGGTTTTTTCCTTCATTTTTTATTTTAATTCACAACACTTTTCTGCAAAGTCAAACACTTAGCATTTAAGAGTATTGGAATTAAGATGGTGCAGCCTTAATGATAAATCTGTAGGAGCAGCCATTACTCTTGAAGGCCACTGAACCTCACAGAAAAACACTGTAGAAAAAACTGCAGGATTATAATTATATCATGACCCTGTCCCTCCTTTCTTTAAACTCATGCTAGTCATGTTTCTTATTATTCCTCATAACTAACTTGTAGTTTAAAAGTGTAAAAAACTTAATTAAAAACCCATGCAATCACTCTCCCAGCCTTTTCTAACTATAGAGTCTGCTTGTGAATGAAGCCTCCTCCATTCCCATGTAAATCATCAGACAGGATCACATAATGAAACAGATCTTCCAGTTCAGAGTTTAATAGAAATTAGAGGGAGATAGAAGGTCTGGGCTGTACTTTTATTAACAGCTTCAATAAACCAAAGTAGTATTTGGGGCCTTTTCCTATGCTGCTCAAACCTGAGGCACTGAATTCCCATTATCTTGTTTCTTCTTATATAGAATTAAGCAGCTCCAAAGCTTCTTTCTGTACCTGAAAGAAAGAAACGTAACATAATGGTGCCAGGTAGTTACAGGCTCTTCTAGCAGAACTTCCCTCACAAGCACCCAAATGTTTCACTGCAGTTGTGTAAATTCAGAACACTCCTAGGAGTAGTCATTTTTCTTCTGTAGTTCAAGATGCTCAGTATTTGAAACATGAATAGGAATAAAACACTTAAGCCAGTGTCTTCAATGTAATTCACTTACTATATAAATGAAGTTTATTTGTGTTGAATACAGATACTAGCTCTTGTTTTGCTGCAGTCCAATACCAGTATGGAGGAAGCTGTCCTACCTCTTACCATACCTAGGGTTTTCAACACTGGATAGTGACTAAGAAGTGTGAGAGCATTTCTGAGGCTCTGTTTGCCTAAAAGGTTTCTGCTTAAAACCTAGTAAAATTTTAATATGATCTCTAACATTCATATTAAAACACCCCCAACAACAAACCGAACAAAACAGCAAAAAATTCTCAACACCCTCTCCTCCCTCCTCAAACCACAAAAAAAGCTCCAACCCAACAAACTTCTGGTATTGACACAGCAAGCCATGCAGACAATGTAAGCCAGCTACCTCAGAGTATCTGCCGTAACAAATGTTCAGAAAACCTAGTTATGCTGAGACAAGAATTCAAATGTCTTTGCACAGGCCAGTTTCCTTCACAGTGGACTATCGTCTAGTTCCCAATGAATTTTGCATTTTACACATTCACCCAGAGAATGGGGAGAATGCCACCTTTTTCAGTTCAGCAGCTCTGCACCCCTCTAAGAGATTAGCAAATAGATGTTTGTACCAGGAGGCCACAAGTAGCTGAAGCAGATCGGCGGTTTTACAATTTGGCTACTGCACAGAATTCACTCCTGACTACACTTTTTGTATGGTTCCTAAAGAAAGACAAGTTTTTGGGATCAGTTTCACACGTGCCTCCAGCTACTAGCAACTGTCAGATGAACTGACCAATTTCATACACACCTGAGACCGCTACTCCTTTAGGCTATTAAATTCCTAAACATTTTGCAAGGCACTGGAGGAATGTAACACTCATATTTCCACTGAAAGATGTTACTAAAGGAACTCACTTTTGGAAGAAACCGTTTGAGGCTTACTAAAGAATCTACAGAGAGATTCTGAAACACTACCTCAGTAGTGTTTTTTCTGAGGTGTGAAATGCAAAATCCTACCAAAAGTATTTCTTACAATTAGGACATTCAGAGTGTTGTATGGGCATTCAGAATGTGCATCTCAACTGCAGCTTAATGCTAAATGAAATAGAGGTCAATCAACTGTAAGAAAAAAATGAATTGGAAATGAGGCTTTGTTAGTCCTGATGTTAACAGGATTGTTTATGAAAGGTAACAGCAATTGCTTTGGTTTATACTGAATCCATTACCAGGTATAAAGAAATCTAATGGATTACCTCTCCTGGAAGTACTTTGAATGTTTATGGAAAACACCCCCCAGGTGTAGGGGGGTGTAGGAAGCAGATGCCTACCCTCCGAATCAGAATCCTTCTGCACAGTTTAAAAGGGTAATTAAGTGACTCATGTCATCTAGCATTTGCTAGATTTGCTGTCCAAGATACATTAATTTGTCTTATTCAGATTGTCTGAATCTCTCCCTAGGGGCCTGGAAAGGACTGCAATGTTAAGGTTTTGGTAAATCTGTGGTTTTTTCTTCCTTGTGTTCACATGACTGTTAGCTATTCCAAAATGTGATTCCTACCTTACCCATTTCAGGCATATGAGAGGTGAATCTGTGTTCACATAGAAACCGGCTAGCGCAGGTGCCCGCCTGAACTTCAGCAACACAGCTAAGGCTGGGTTGTTGTTAGCACTATGAAACTACCATAAAGAAGAAAGGGTAACAGTTCTCTACTATGAATAAAACAGAATTATTTCCAACCACTGTTTTCAGAGGTGGCTGGTAATTTTTTTGTGTTGATGTGATTCTGAATTATAGGTGCTGAACTATAATTTCCTCTGAGGAGTTAATTTTATAAAACATTCCACTGCCATGATGTCATACATGTTGGGTACAACACACAATTGTATGATTACAGTTCTTAACTTCCTACCTGTTTGTCCTCCTCTGTCTGTGCAGGATACTCCTTTGCTTTGCTTAACCACAGAAGAGCCATCTTCTTATTGTTTAACTTCAGGTATGTTTTCCCCAAAAAGAGCAAATTTTTGCTGTAGAAATTTGGATCAGCTGCATAGAGACAGGCGAAAAGCTTTAGATGAGAATTAGCAGCATGCTATACTTTGATACTATGTACTCTACTTTGATACTTGTTTCAGAAAACAGAGTAGTTTGGCTTTGGATCAGAAGGAAGCCAGTGTAAAACTTTCACTTGCTAGATTTTGGTCTCATAAATGATTATATTAACTAGCAGCTTGTTAGTTAATATACTAAATGACACTAGATTCCTCACAAAGAGCAAAGCAGTGAGCTTAATGCACAACAGCTTTGCTTTGCAGGTTTCGGGCTTTTCTGGACCTAGGTAGGTACAACACGCAATGCAACCAGCTTAGCAGGTAAAGGCAAGGGAAAATAGGGCACATTTCCTAGCACATAAAGATATCAGATTAGTTTTTGCTGCAGAGAAGAAAACATAACTATTTGTATCCAAATAGAACATTTTTTAAGGAAAGATTTAAAGCTTGCTTTTATAAAGCATCACTCGTTATTAAAGACTAGTCTTGCCTACTGTTCATACTTAAAGCACAGGCTCTCTCTGCTGCTGGATTTAAGGTCAGGTTTCAAAACATGGAGGTGTTTTGGAGGCAAATTTTGAGATGAAGTTCACTGTTCCAGTCCACAGCTGCATTACTTGACACCCAGAGGAAGATAAACTATGAGATTTCCTTTAAACTTCACTGATTTAACTATGTACAAATCTTTCACAGAACACTGTCTTCCCTTGTCTTCCTTTATCTTTCAGTTAGGCAGTTTTGCTTATGGCTTCACTCCTGGAGAAATAACATGTTCATAATTTATTTTATATCATGTGGATAGTTTAACTGTCAGATTGGCACTCTTGATCATAACACCTTCTGAAATAATAAAAAGTCTGCTTTCTCTGTTTTCTATTTAAAATACAGAGGACTTTTGAACTCTAAGAAAATTCTAAAAAAGTAACACAGAATTCCCTTTTTTTATTTCTTCTGCCCCCCCTGCACTCCAGTTGAATTCCTTGGGGAAGAATACTTTATTCTCAGAAGGTACAAATTTCACTTTAATACTTACTCTAAAAAAAACCTTCACGTTACACTGTAAGCGATGTATACTAGGTGTGTAACATACTTTTAAGTATCTCTGATAAAATGTTCCAATGTAACAGCGCAGTGTGCTGACTGGCCCCCCACGTTTATCAGCTGATCATATGCTACTGTTTAGGGTTGGGTGGCTACAGTTATTAAGGTGATATTGATAGTTAGAGGTTTACTGCAAGTCATCTAAAAGATATTTTTCAGTCAAAACAAGCCACGAGTATTACCTTCTTCTGCCATGTGGAAGTAACGAAGAGCCTGTAAAAGACAAAGTTGTAGTCTTTAAAGTGGAGAATAAACTCAACACAATAGTCAAACTAAAGCCTTATGCACATACCTCAAGAAGGAGTTCCTATGAAAATGTGTGGATCTATGATATCCACACATTTTCAACTAGTTTCCCATCCAGCACATATGCAATTTCAGTCCCTCCCTACCCTTTCCTAATGGTACTAGTTGGAGGGAAAAAGCTCTCACAGAACTTGAAAGTGTGGACATATCTACAAAACAGATTTTGTACTGAAACTGCCAAAGTCTTGCTGTACAAGTTTGCTTCTTCAGTGACTTTAAGTACCACAGAACTGATTGCAGGGACTGCCATCACTCTGGCAGTATTTGAAATCCTGGCTGACACTTTGTATTCTTCTGAGAGTGGTTTTTCAGCAAAACTTACAAGCTTGACATTCCATTAAAAATTTTTATTTCTTTTTCAATCAGCTCCTAAATTGCTTTCTGTGTAACAGCAAGCAGCCAATTACAATTACTTTCTAGTGACTCCTGCCCCCACACATTAAGAGAACAAAACAGTTATTGGTTGCTCTAAACAAACAAAGACTAAAACAGCTGCAGCAAACTTTTCTATTACCAATTTAATAGTCGAGTTTCTATATATGTACGAATGTTTAAATAAGATGCACACTGGTGTAGACAAACACTGTTTTAGACACACTATTTTAAAAGATAAACATCTGGATACTATGTTTTAGGGTGTACAACAGCAGGAATCTTCATAGAAAAGATGAACAAAAGTACTTTCAACTGAAAGAGACCCACACCATATGTGGCCAGAGAATGAAAGGGTATTTGTTCATCTTAAGTAACAAAGCAAGCTGTTGCTTTTTGCATTTAATTTAAGGGGACAAATTCTATTAGAACTAGCAAATAAGTACATGGCATAACACCACCATATAAATCATCGGCACTGGACTAGCGCAGACAATTATCTGCAACAGAGCACGACAGTAAATACAAACTAAGTTACATATAGCTTATTATTTTCTAATGTACAAACTACATGTAATAATTTTCCCTATTCTGTGTGTGCTAATTTTTTGTTTGGTCGGGGGTTTTTTTTCCGTGTAGCAATTTATAAATAATAGAAATCATAATCATAATAAAGACATCACAATAAAGCTGAAGAAAATTAAAGGTTTTTATGTTTTACGATATCCCTCACTCTCCTGTTATATTCTCGTTTTGTTACTGACAGTTGAAAACTCACGACTCCATGTTTAATCCATAAGCAGAGGTCAGCTTTGTCAGAAAAATAACTAAAAAGTGTATCATCAGCTTTGTGGGGGGAATAATAATCTGTGAAACATTTTCATACCGTACCTCTTGAAACGTGGAGGTTGGTGGTGTGGCAAACAGCGTCGCAGCTATTTTTCTTTGGTACCATGGCATCTCAGCAAAGGAGTAACACCTGAAGCAAAAAGAAACGTATCTACCCTTCACATTTCTCTTGTTTTCAAGCAACAGTCTCATAATTGTTGTTGGACATAAAAACTGGATGTCATAATTGTTGATTCCAAGAGTCAAAACTGCAGACACACTGCAAGCTCTATAAGCACGTTCTTACATCTGTACAAGAAGGTAGCAAGATGTCTGAAGCTGCTACTAAAGAAGTTTTGGTGTGTGTTTTACTGGGAACTAACTACATTAGCTAAAACTGGGACGATTACTAAGCATGAGACAGTTTTGAGCTTGAATGATTTTAATGATTTATGTGTATTTTGTTCTAATGTATTTGCAAAAACAGCACAACTGAGTAATGTCATTGCCTTACCTCAACACTACTTTGCTTTTCTCAATTATTAATATAAAGTAGATCTGCAGTACATTCCTGAGACTCTGATCTATAAGAATGAAAATAAATTCAAGAATCAAACCACTGTGTTCTAGGCTAAGCCATGCTATGCTGTTTTTCTATCTACTAAATAACACAGGTAATCAATCAGTCACCTCTCTTACCGGTGCTGGAAGTATTAAACATTTTTATAGAAGCATTTTAAGTGCATAGAACATTCTGGGTGTAAACACTGAACAATGCTATTCACTTTAGTAGCCTCCCACAATGAGATTACAATTGTTATTCACTGTGTAAAACAGAGCATTCTAGAGGAGGTGAAAAATTAATAACTGCAAATGTTTGGAGGAGAGGAGGGCGAGACATGGAATACACAGCCTGAGTTGAAATTCTGCCTTATCAGAAAGAGATTCAGTCCAGGACAGATTAGAAAGAAAAAGGAGAAAAAACTCAACAACTGGCTGATAATAAATGCCAGTTTCAGATCAAGATGGCTCTGGAATTCAGTAATGAGTACATTTAAATATACGACATGGGAATATTATAGACCCAAAAGCAGTATTAATCTCACATTTCTGATCATCTTTTCTAATTTTCCTGAGGAACAATGTCTGAAGTACTTTCCTATCTCAAAATGGACCCTGAGGCTTAGTCAGTTGGTAGCATATACTTATTCTTAGATCATGTGGGAATGAATGGTGGATGCCAAAAAAACAAAGTTTCTAAACTAGTAAAAAACTCTGGAGTGGTAGATTGTAATTTTCTCTGATACTCAGGAGTCAAAAAAAACCACAGAGAAATTGACTGTGGTTTCTAGTATATTTTTAAGCTGAAAATACATTGCCTTTCTTTATTTTCAATCTCTCAATATTACAATAGAGATCTCCTGTAAAACAATGTAACACCTTTGGTCTTTTTCAAACAAATAACCAAAAGTGCTGTCTGGAGTATCTCACTAACACATAAACGATATTGCTTTCCATCACACCACTTGCACAGAATACCCTGGTTAGTATGGAAAGTTTTATTTCCAGTCCATTTGCCTGCTATGTAAGGCACCAATACCTTAGTACCATTTTCACTGAAAAGTAAATTAAATTTCAACGATTTTTGGTTAATACATAAGCTCCCTTTATTTAACGTAACTTTTAAAATACTGTGTCGTGACAGATAATAACAGAAATATTTTAGGAATGCATCTCACTTTTGATAGCTTTTCACAGATTGTATTAAGTTGCAGCCATCACTGAAATTCAACGTAAATTCAGTGCTGAGTTTTGTTTGACTCGATTCACGTACTCCAGAACAAAATGAGCACTACTCGCTATCACTGATGCCCACTTTGGATTCTGTGTAGCAAACCTAACGTCTGCAAAATGGTTTTTAATAGTTCCATACAAAGAAATTAAATGAACAATTATTTTTCATCTTTTTGAACTGCATAGGAATTAACAGCTAGACTTTTTCAAGGCACGATGTCTTATATCTTTTCAATATGTTTTCATGCTTGCATCAATTACAAGCACATTCTAAATTATTCCAAGCAGTTCTGCAATTCATGCAAGATGTCTTATACTTTTGCATTTTTCTTTGCCATGTGCTAACTTTAGTTTGAAAATACATCTTACCAAATCCCTATAAGATGAATTGTTGTAGCATCTTTTGGATTCAGTTCAACGGCTCTCTGGTGAGGGGAGAAAAAAACAACACAATATGTAAAGAAGTTGTTCTGACACGTGGATTAAAATGTATTTAAAAATAGACTTGTTATCCTACTGTTAATTACACCAGACTGATAGTGTATAGAATTTCAAGGCAATACACTATTTATTCAGTGCACAACTAAAGCAGCTCACCTCCAAAAATCTGATGACACTGACAGATGTCTAAGCACTTCTCTTTAGTAGGTTATTAAAAGTTGCATTTGAGACTTGGCGTGTTCAGATTTTGATATAATCTCTGGTGATATTAAATTAGTAGTCCTTTATCTTCTCCAGTATTTGTCCTTTACTGTTACATAATCCACAGTTAAAAGGACAGCCACACAGCCATTTCTCAATACCACAGTTACACTTGAGCTAGTCCTAAGAGGTGTCTAAAGCACTTCAGCTATTTCAAGACTCCCTTCTAAAGCAACTTAGTTTACTGCAGGAGAGAATTTGTACTCCTTGTTTCTGGGGCATTTCTGGAGCGTATGTCACAGTAACTCAAAAAACAAAGTGCTACTAGGAAGCCTGAACAGAAGTATACTTTCGGTATTTCACCAAAAATTAGTTACTAGTTGTCACACAATCTACATATTGGACACATTAATCTTGTCATATGCAAAAAACTGCATTACCTGGAAATGCTCTTTGATGATAATAGCATTTCCAATTTTAGTCTTGATTCCTTCGTAGTCTCCAACATCGCTGAGGCAAATTCCATACCACTGTAATTCAGATAACAAAACCAAAACATTTAACACAGCACTATATTAATAGTACATTTTTAAAAACTTGCAACCAGAACAGTTGCCACCACCACAGATGACAACAAGCAGTAAGTATTTGTTGCAAACAGCTCTATCAACATCAGAGCAAGCTGCTGGTTTTCATGTGTAAGGAAATAAATGTCCTCTTCTCATCCAAGATACCAAGGCAACAGTTTGCTACCTCTTTGCCTGTGAGAAAAGCAGCACGAAAAAAAAGGGCAGAATGAAGCCAGAGCTTGAAATATTTCCAGTGAAACTCTACAAAGCCCAGGAACAGCATGCTGTATGTGGGACATACAACATTTTTAAGGCTACATCGGGGCAGGAGGAGCTGATTACATCAGCTGTAAGCACCCTGATCAGTCACCTCTTTCCATGGTCCTGCACACACCGAATCAGTTTCCCTAGAGGAAATTTAATTAAAAAAACGTCTGAACTCAGATCTTCCAAAAACGTTAGGAAGAACTAGAAGCCTCATTCATTCTCAACTGAAAAGATAAATTATGCTGAAGTTTGCTAAAACAGCACAATGACATTTGCTCTGTTTTCTATAAGCAGAAATCAACAGACAAAGTTTCAGTTATTTTGCATGGCTCACCTTGTGTGCTGCAAAATTGGATTCATTTTTTTCAAGTGCCTTTTTTGCATACTCAAGGGAGTCATATGTCAGTTGTTTCTTCTCCTCTGCAGAAGTACTACCAAGCTGAGCCAGATCCCGTGATGACCGTGCCAGCCGCCACAACAATTCTGCATCATCACTAGTTAGGAACAGAAACATCGATGTTTTAAAGCAATAGGAAACAAAGCAGAGGTCTTAAAGGAGTCTTTCAAAGTATTTCTCAAGTGGGTGATAAGACAACAGTGAATCATCTGTCATGCTATGCTATGTACAACCCCAAGGTACCAAACAGCAAATGAAAGCCCACCATTATAGACAGTCTGACAATACCTTTGTTCTGCCATTCCAGTCTGCAAAGCAAACACATCTGCAAGAAAGGTCTTTGTTTTCTCAAAAAAAAGATACAGATTTAGAAACCCCAATGGTACCACTCAAAATGCCAGAAGGAAAAGGAGGGCTTCTCTGTTCCTAGCTAGATGGTATTTTTTCCAGCACTCTGCTGATTTGTATTGATGTTTACTTGGAATACTTAAAACATTATGCATCTTTTTTTCCTCTAATTGTACTTAAACTATTAAATTCTTCCTAGAAAAGCAGTGAAAAAACACAGATGAGCCATACCACCAGCACATAAATCTGTTCATTTATGTATTTATTTATATCACCATGGTGATATCAAATGGTGAAATATATATATATTATATAATACATATATTTATATCAAATGCTGTATGGTAGGTTATAGTCAAAGCTAAAGGATCTTTAGTTTTATTTTGTTAACATACTGTTATGGAACACTGCTTACACTTCATTATACTTTAGATAACTACCATTTTAATTGTGGCTTACTAATTTAATAGACACTTAAAAGTCTTTCAGAATTTTTGCAGTATATTTTAAGAGATTTTTAGAGTAACAAAACAAACAAGCAGGACTGAAAAACTTGAGGGTTAATCTTCACTTTCTACAACTACCAGTTCTTTCTTCATTCATTTTTCCATTAGGAGGAAAAAGATGAGAAGTCCTTCTCTCTTACTTCATCAGGGTGAAAAACAGGTTCTCCAGCATTCCACAATGAGAGTATTAGTTGAAAAACTGATACAGAAGAGCACAGAAAAGAAGCCACAGTAATGTCACAATGCAATGAAGTACCTATTTTTATGCTGAACCAGCAACCGATACAGCTTTTCAGTTTCTCCACTCCCATACAGGTAGTCTGCTTGTTCTATCACATCTTCCACTTATGAAGGAATTAAAATTGTGGAAACAGAAGAACAAATTATAGTTAATTAGGACATTACCACCAAAACCAAAACATTTTAGAGCAGGACAACCTAGCTGAAAATGATGTAGTTCCTTTTTAGGCCATCATTTCAAATAACTTACAAGCACAGCAGGATTGGGTAAGCAACACGTACCATGCTCAATGACAATCGGTGCCTCTCTAGTGAAACTACAACAGCTTTCAGCAAGACAGCTTTGGATGCTGAACAGATTTAACATTCCAAGGTGTCTTTCTCAGTGCATCAGACTACTAGAAATAAGTTATTTTTTAACTTGTGAAAATGGCAGAAAAGAAAAAAAGAAGTATGGAAAATGGACCAGGAGGGCAAGTACAACAGAGTTGAGAGTAACAAAACCCCTTCATTAGTATATGTAGAGAATTTAAATCCTACAATCACAATGAAAAAACCCCCAACTTTTAAAAATATTCTTCATTCTCAATATGGCTCCACAGTTTTGCCAGAATATTACTGCAGTTTGAGTGGGTCCCATTATTTACTCACAAGCCAAAATAAAACATTGCTTAAAGGTTTTCTGACTGAAGTCCTTAGGATTTTCCCAAATACAAACCCAAAAAATACAATTAATCTACTGAAACTCCCGTGTGTTCAAGATACTAAAAGCAAAAATAATTTTGAATATCAGAACTGGCTTTCTAGAGTATCAATTTATTAACTAAGTACCATTATTTTTATGGGTACTTTCTTTTTCTAGGAAATACTCTGAAACACAGCAGTGGTGGGGGAATGTAATTTCCACAACTGGATGAATATAAAAAGACATAAATATAATAATATACAAATAAATATAGTACTTGGAACAGCATACAGGAAACAGAAATATCAAACACCACACTACAGAGGATTATAGCATGAGAAAAGGTGGAATTAGAAGGAAAAATACCCAAAGGGAAGCAGATAGGTAATTTTGTTGATGTATGTAACTGTACAGGAAAAGAACAAACTTCAAATTTACTCTTCTGCCAACACTAAAGCATTCAAAAATTACCTTTTAAGTCACAAGCCTTGTCTCATTTTTTACAGACCTTTTACCTATGCTTATTGTCTCTCTGGTATTACTCCTGGGTCCATGATCAAACTTAGAAGTCAAAACATAAGCTCTAACCCCTTTCATAAAAATTAATCATGTTTATAAGGTTTCCTTTTTCAAGCTACCTACTAAACACGGTAGCCACGTTTAAAGGCAGCACATTTTCTTTACGGAAGAAGTGAAACACTGAAAGCCACTGAACACAAAAGCCTCCTCTTCAGCTTAAAAAGATCCTAGAATATAAATCAGTGCATTCTGGATAATTTTTAACCTTGCTGTCTCTAAATGTCTTCTTTCCATCCTTTCAAAGATAAGATAACGGTCTATGTGGACTTTGGATTTTAGTGTCCAAAATGAGCTTCGTGGTACATCTTCAGTATAACCTTCACTGAAATGTTATTTTTGCTCGCTGACCTGAACACTACTAACATATCTAATGACTAAATGCTCAGAACTCAAAACTTCTGAATGCATTTCCCACAAGGTGTTTTATGCAAATTATTATACTTTTATTACTTTACAGTGTTTTTCAGGTATTTCTATTTTACCCTTATTTTCACCATATTTATTACACGTCTTGTATAGAAAGCCCATTAGCATTGCTTTTCTTGGCAATGTAAATGTCAGATTCACGTGGGAGCACTGAAAAGACAAAAGGCAACTAAGTGGTGTTATTTATGTTCCTCATGAGAAATGATGAATTCTTTATTCCTCATTATTATTATTTATTCGTGTACTGAGTATCTATGTCAAGTCTACTCACTGATGCTCCTTCTGCTATAGGACATGAAACCACTCCTTATCCATTCAAAAATGTATTGCCTGAATATTTATTATCTGCATAAACATCTAAGATGTTCCTCTTTTTGAGACACAGAGTTACCTGAACTGGCTACTACCTCAACTACGCAGCGAGCACGCATCCAGTTCAGGCTCATTCTCCATTCAGTCAGGCTGATTCTGAAAATCCTTATTTAGACAGACAAGTTCTAAGTCTGCAACAATATCCCCTTTTAAGATATTGTTACTGTCTTTCCTGCAGTGAGACTATCCTTATTCAAAGGATATGAAATGACATTTTACCACTTGTTAATTTGTTTTCTGGCAGGTAAATCAATGCTTTGCTTCCCTCTTTTTAGTGTTACAGAAATGGAAAACATTTCTCAATTTTGTATGAAGCGCTATCTCAGCGTTGCTCAACTAGATTAAATAGGAATCACAGTGTCCATACTGAAAACCTGAACTAGTTAAAATTTCTGAAAAGAGATTAAGTTTTTGTCTGCACTCCTAACAGACCCGTATCTTTTCAATAAGAGTTATTTAAAGATTGGGCAGCAAATCAGTTATCATCCACCTTGTGCATGTGTTCTATCCCTGACAGGATGAGCTACTAGATCTGCTTTCGGTGTGACACTTGAAATAATCACTTGTTGAAGTGCTACCAGACTACCCATAACCAATTCAAAAGCATCCTATCATGAAATGATACTGCATGCAGTCTTAACGGAAAAAATCAAAAGCATTACACAATTTTCCGCTATAATTCTAGCACTAAAAATTATAAGTTTCACATCAGAATAATCAACATACTTCAGTATTTGAAAATATTACCTTTGAAGCTTGCATGAACCTCAGCAAAGCCAGAAATCAGCTTATGAGCTTCATAAACCAAAAAGGACCCTGCTGAAAGCACAACCCCCCTCTGAAGACCTTTTCTAAGCACCTGTGTAGGATCATAAAACAGGTATTAATGAACATTATCACTCTGAGTTAAAAAAGGTTTTTCTTGTCTGTATCACCAGTTATATTTCAGATTTTGAGCAAAGAAAAGACTTTAAAATGTTAAAAAACCCTCGTAAGACAAAACGCGACTTCAAGCGAGTATTTGAAGTACATTCAACCGAAGCTCCCGATTACGCCTGAAAACACGAACAGAGCACTAGACTGAACATAAACCCTAAGTACGGAGCAAACACAAGCTTAAAAGCAAAAATCAAACCCGTATTGCTCAAACGAGTCCAGGGCTGTTTTGGCACAAACAAACCAGCCGGAGCCTCCACCCGCCTCCCTCATGCCGGCGGAGCGGCTCCGCGGAGGCGAGCGGCGGCCACACCCCGTGGGAATCAGCGTGAATTAGGTTGGAAAAGGCCTCTGAGATCACCGCGTTCAACCTACGACCGAACCCCACCACGTCAAATAGACCATAGCACTAAATGCCACGTCCAGTCTTCCCTCCGACACCTCCAGGGTCGGTGATTCCCCAACCTCCCTGGGCAGCGCACTCCAAGAAGTCCTTGGAAGCGGCTGCGCTGCCCCGCACCGAGCGGCACCCCGGCTACCTCGGTCCCCGGCCGCCCCCGGCCGCGGGGGCCGCCCATCGCCTCTCGCC
>VZTA01019363.1:18755-45203 GCA_013398855.1 Mohoua ochrocephala | reverse complement strand
AGCGTGTCCGGCTGCGCGGGTGTGGCCGCCGCGGGTCGGGGGTCCGGAGGCGCCGCGCTGCAGGTGAGGGTGGGGTCTGGCCGTGCAGCGGGGGCCAGTGCTGCGGCCGTGTCCCGCGTCCCGCGGGGGCTGCGCTCTCGGCCCCTCCGCCTCGTCCAGAGGGACCCGTACGGGGCTGGGGGCTGCAGGGCAGGGCTGCGGGCAGCTGCCGTCCCAGACGTTCCTAGTGTGAAACGACCCCGCAGGTGCGGCCCCGCTTCCTGCGCCGGGACACGGAGCGCGCTGCCAGCTGCTGCTGCGGGGATCGAGGAATCGCTGCCCCATCCGCCGTCCCGCAGGTAGTGGAACTCGGTGAAGTTAGAGCTGTAGGCCTGAAGGTTTGAGTCCGCAGTGCCGATCTCTGTGGCGGTGTAAACGCCACTCTGAAAAGCGCTCTTACCACTGGGAGAGGAGGCCGTCGAGAGTCAGCATCGTTCCTGAAAACCACATGCTGTTCTTTCTGAGCTGCCGGTTGAGTGGGTGGTTGTTTTCTTTCTTCACTGTAGTTGCATAATATATACAAGACAAACCTTAGATAACGTTCGTGTTGTCATAACTTACACTTCCACTAGGGAAAAGTTTTAAAATGTGAAACCTCTTCACTTTTGCTTACATACTCCTGTCTTCAAAGTACATTAAGTATCCTCAAAGTAATGTGGACTGCCCCGCCTCCAACACTTACATTTCTTTTTCTGGAAGGTTATGTCCCTGAAGGTTCGAGTTAAAGATATTTCTGTGGTGGTGCAGAAAGTTTGTTTAGTAAAAGTCAATGTAGTCAAACTTAATCCTAGCTATTCTTTTTTCAGTTGGAGCTTTAAATTTTAACTTTATATATGTATAATCACAGAGGTAAGATGCGTCAAAGTGCATGCAGAGCACCAACAAGCATCGGAAGAAAAAAGGCAGGAAAGATGTTCAAGGAGTAAGAGACAGAGGTCTTTTTGTTTATCTGTTGTGGTGTTAGGAAGAATGCAGTGTTTTTGCAGCAAATATGTTTGTGCTAAATATCTTACAATTATTAATCTATACAGGTTCATTATAGGTGACTGTTAGACTAATTTCAGTTCAGCTATCAAAAGCAAAAATCTATTTCTGGTAGGCTGAATAACTAAGCTATTATTAAATGTCATCTGCCAGAATTCCAAAGTAGCATAATTGGCACCACAGTGTTTGTACAGCCTTCTTTTATGCTGAATGTTTCTCCAGAACTGAATGCTAAAGGGAAGCCAGAGTGTTAGGGGTAATAAAACTAAAATCTCAACTCTACACATATCTGGGATGGAGGAGTTTAATTTTTTTTTTTTTTTTAACCTTAATTTGATTTAGGAGCAAATGCTGTCATTACATGGTTTCCTAAAGGAAATACCTTCAGGGACAAAGTTAAGGAGTAAGATACCTTCTATTCCTTCCCGTTTATTTTCTTGTGAAAGTCAGGATGCTCTTCCAACATAAGTAATATATGATCAATGTAATATTTGTAGATATTAGTTCCTGTTAAACCCAAGAAATTTACTTCTGTTCTTAGATCAGTTAGGTAAAGACTAATACTGGCCCCTCCTAGCATGACATTTGAAGGTGTGGTGTGGCTTGTGCAAGCAAGTAGACAGGAAGTAGAATTGCAGTGTGCTTTTTATAACCTTAAAGGTCTTTTCCATCAACTCTGTGATTCTGTTTGATTTCTTTGGTTTATCTTTAATATTGCTTTAGATGAGATGCTGTTTCTCAGACACTTTGAAAGGGCATTATTAAGCATTTGAAGGATTTATGAATAGAGGAATTTTGAGGCTTGGTTGCTGGATCCATGCTTCTGTTTAAGGAATAGTCTTTAGTGATTTGGATCACTTGCTTCGTACTTTGTTCTGTGGTTGAAGGAAGACTGTCCTGTAGATCCATTCCACCTCGTAGATGGATCAAGTGCACGTTCACTCAGTGCTTTTTCAAAGGCACAGTTAGGAGGAAGCTGAATTAGTTCTAGTTGTGGCAGTTTGCTTCTGGTACTTCCCCTCTCCAGAAGGGTTGTTATAAATTCCTCATGGCAGGTGATTAGCATATGTGCAATTATCTGATGGTTCCAGGAATTAGCATGATTGCTGTGTGCCTGTGTTCAGAGCCACTGCCTGTGGATATGCAGAGCGTGAATGATGCCTCTAAGGCACAGGGAACACTGAGTGCGAGTAGCTGTTGTGATACAGAAATGAAGGGCAGCTGACTGGAGAGCTCTTGGTTTGCGTGTGGGAAGGTTTGAAATACCTCTGGGCTACAGTAAAGTGCAATTTTGTGATTGTTGGTTTCAAGGTGTTGTTATTGCTTATACTGAGATGTGCTGGACCATTGTGGGATACCGATTTAATGGACTTTTCTTAGGCATCCTTTAGCTGTGTAAGGATGCACAGGTTTGCTAGAGCATAAACAACATTGGCAGCCACTGATTTTGATCTACTTATTCTAATCCACTGTTACCTTATTGAAAAAAAAAAAAGAATTTAATGAATAGGACAAATCCAGCAATCGGGTCTTTGTTTTTAAAATACTAAAGGACTTTTCTTGCTGGACTTTTACAATATTTAGTATATATTATTCTCTAACAAAGGCTCTGAATTTCCCTTGAGAAATCTTTACAGTGCTGCTGTCATGGACACAGAAAGCTGTTGGACAGGTTATTTATTTTAAGAGGAACTGTAGTTCCTCAAACCGTATGCCTTCAAACCTCTTACTTTGATTGATCTATGGGAATAACAATTCCTGGTTTTAACTTTCTTTCATTTCACATTTTAGTGCTACTGTTGGTCGAAGCTTTAGCCTTTTGCTGAGAGGCCCGGAGGCAGACCTCTGCAGTAAGGTACTGTAACTCATTTTTAAGAACTAGTATTTGTAACAGTGAAGTATCACAACATCCCTTGAAATGAACTGTAAAAAGGATTAGTCTAAAGCATGTTTTCACCTTGCAGTAAAGTACAGCAAGTTTTAGTGAGATAGAAGTTTTTCTTTCTTGTGGGTAATGTTAATTATGTAGTCAGTCAGTCAGTGGCTCTACACAGAGAAATTGCAATGAAGAATACACAATTTAAGATACTATTCACATTGCGTAGTTAATAGATTGTTTTCCATTAAATAATTGGTATAAAGATACTCTGATAAAGCCTATAAACATATAGGCAAGAAACACACGTTCCTCTGGTTTGCTGCTGTATGCTTAAAATAATTGAATTTTGAAGTCAGGAAATCTGTATTTCTTAATTTTCTTGTTCAAGGCACGATATTACCTTTTATAGTTTAACTCACTTGAATCGGAACATCACCTAAAATGCTTTTGTGTGAGGAAGATGCTGGGAAGAACCAAGTATTAAAGATGTGCCTAAAGGGCAAACACACATATACAGAATTAAAAAAAAAAAAACCTCGGCAGAAGGATATTTAAAAATAACTGTTTCGAAGTAATGTTGTGAACAGGTGTCCTAGAAGTCAAATTAATATTTTCTTTGCAGTGGGTTTTTTTTTAAAAAAAATAGAATTCTAAACATGTTCTTTGGCAATGTAACTTAGTGATAGATTTTTATATACGGAAACAACCTGCAAATAGTTGCCTGACTTGTTATACCAGTGTGATACCAATTCAACAGAGTATCATAGAGCTTGTATAAATAGATGATTCATTTCTCATACAGGAAACTGTGCTTCCATTCTCATGTATGCATATACCTCAGATTTCTTAAATATTAGCTTTTATTTTTGATTGGCATAATCCCCAGTAAAATGAGTGGTACGGTCATTAGGGTTTTATCAGCATAATCTTACTTGTTTAGTTCAGAATGCTCTAATTCCTTCCTGCATACTAAATAGTGAATATGAGAATCCTGGAGTCATTTAGGTTGGAAAAGACCTCCAAGATCATCAAGTCCAACCTTTGACCTATCACCATCTTGTGAACTAGACCATAGCACTAAGTGCAACAACGAGTCATTTCTTGAACATCTGTGGGGGTGGTGACTCCACCACCTCACCGGGCACTCCATTCCAATGCTTATCAGTACTTTCCATGAAGAAATTCTGCCCGATGTCCAACCTGAACCTCCCCTGGCACAGCTTGAGGTTATGTCCTCTTGTCGTGCCACTTGTTGCTTGGGAGGAGGCTGACCCCCACCTGGCTACACCCTCCTTTCAGGGAGTTGGACAGAGCAATAAGGTCATCCCTGATCCTCCTTTTCTCCAGGCTAAACACCCCCAGCTTCCTCAGCCATTTGTCATATGACTTATTCTTAGACTCTTCACCATCTCTGCTGCCCTTCTCTGGACATGCTCCAGCACCTCAATGTCCTTCCTGTATTGAGGGGGCCAGAAGTGGACACAGGATTCAAGGTGTGGCCTTACCAGTGCCAAGTACAGTGGGACGGTCACTACCCTTGTCCTGCTGGCCACTCTCGTTTTGCTACAAGCCAGGATACCTTTGGGCTTCTCCCACACCTGGACACACACTGGCTCATATTCTGCCACTGTTGACCAGCACTCCTAAGTCCTTTTCCACTGGGCAGATTTTCAGCCAGTCTTTCCCAAGTCTGTAGTGCTACATGAGGTTATTGTGACCCAAGTGCAGGCCTTAGTGAACCTCATACACCAAGCATTGACCCATTGATCCAGCCTGACCCCTCTGCAAAGCCTTCCTACCCTCCAAGATAGATACAGCTATCACTCAAGAAGTAATAGCTGTAGCCGTGCTATTAGAAGATAAAGCTTACACTCAAGGTTTTGTGTGATTCTTCAAAGACAGAACAACTCAAGCTGCTTCTGGTACTTAGCTTGTCAGCATATCAGCTGGACAATTTTTCCTGCTGCGTTGCCTGTAAACAAACTGAAAAGAGGAGCCAGAATTCAGATTTAGAGGTGGGATTTTTAGAGAAGCTGGTTTTTGGTTTTTGTTTGGTTTTGTTTTTTGGTTTTTTTTCAAATGCAGTGATGAAATTAGGTTGTGAAACAGTCTTAGCTTTTGTAACCTTATATGAAATGTCTGTTTCCTGTGAGGTGGTCTGTTTCCTTGGGAACTGAAGGCTTACCTTGAGATTTTAAAAAAATACGTGTTTATGTGCATGTAGCCCAAGATCACTAGCAGTTGTGTGGCTACCAGTCCTAACAGTGAGAAGGAGCATCCATTCGTCATAATTTCATTGTCAGCTTCTTGTAGCAGACATGGCATTTTCTGCCTTTTTCAGTCTGGCACCCAGTTGACGTAAAATGCTTAAGTGTAGCAAGAAGATGGCAAGAAGATTAGCTGATCAGGAGTAGATTTTATTTGCAAGTTTCTGTTTTCATTTGGGCCCTGAGATATCTAAAAATTATGAGTTTTTGGTCTATTGCCATTAGCAGTTCACAGGAACTAGGACATGTTCTATGACAATAAATTATTTCCATCAGAACAGATTTGAGACTTGTGACTAAAGACAGTGATGCCAAACCCACTTCATTAGTCTTCTTGTCTTCTAGTTAGATATTTCTGCCCGTCAGACTGGATGCACCTGTAATTGAGAACATGTCATTGTGATGCTCTGGAAGGTTATCTGAGCAAGCCAATACTTTCCTCTGACATTGCAGCATGGAGAGGATTGCTACAGTCTAGCAGTTCCCAACTGCACTGTTAGATCATTCTGATAATAGATCTGTTCCTTCCCAAGTAGAATGCCATGTTTGCAGTTTCTGTTGGAAAACAGACAATGACTCAGTCGTTTGATGTGTACCGCTTATCTTCACTAGAATCATCACTGGAGTTCAAAGAACATTCTGATCTATAAAACTGCAAGACAAGACTAGTCCTTGACTTAGATTTTTGCTTTGATAATTACAGCTCAAGCAGAAAGACTTGTCATATTCTTAGTTGACCTGATCATGCTCTTGAGCAGCCTGGACATGGCAGACGATCCCTTGTGGCTGTATATCACTGCAGTTCAGATGTGCATTATATACAGTAATTTTCAGTCTTTTCCTGGCGCTGTGGGCAGAAGGGCAGAGGCAGCGGTGGCACCTTCTCTTTCCCGGCACCCCGCATGAAGAGAGGCGTTAAATAGCACGTGGTGGTGGGGCCACGTGACCAACAGTGGGAACACGACGAGTGATTCCCCGGCACGGAACCCAGACGAAATCAACTTCTCGGCGCCGTGGGATGTTGAAAAAATCTTCGATTTAGTGGAATTTGTTGGCAATGGTACCTACAGGCAGCAGTTTTTCTTCTAGATAGAGAAGAAGAGGAAGTGAGGACATGTAAGAGAGAACAACATGGTGGCACCAAGGTTCGCCATGGGCTGCGCCGAGATGGTGGTGGCCGTGGGGCATTGCCACCCCTGGAAAAAACTGCGCTGTTTTGATTTCCTTCTTAAATACGTCATCGCAGAGGCATTACCAATTTCTCTAATTGGGCCAGCAGTATGTCCATCTTCAGCCATCAGAGATTGGCTCTGCTGGACGTGGTGGAAGTTTCCAGCAGCTTCTCACAGAAGCCACCTCTGTGGCCCTTCCCGCCGCTACCAAAAGGCCATGCAAAACCAATACACTTAATCTGCTCTTTTCCTGCATTAGATGCATAGCGGGAGAGTTGGTGACATGGAGAAGGGGAGGAAGTAACAGAATCGATGTGTTCATTTGAGAAAGTGCTTGAGATGTACAAGAGATGTGAGTACACACACAGACAAAAAGAGGAAAAAGCTGACCGTATTTTTTGGTTGACTGGATGCTAACCATCTACCAGTGATTTTGGAAATATTACCTTAACAAAAGAAATGTGGCTATGAGTGCTTTCAAGGACTCTTAATAATGAGCACTTTCAGGCAAGTTGAAGCAAGAAAATTTTGAAAGCATCTCAATTCAAGTTTAAATTCTGTTGAGTTTCATGAAAACCCTTTCTACTTGCTGTTGCAGCATCAGTGGGAGTTAGAGCATCATTTTGTCAGCAGAAAGTTGTTTTTCTGGAAACTGTCATTAAGGAGTCATGTACTGGTCTGCACTGGATTCTGTGGGAAAGGCACTGACTGTTAATGAGCTCAGTCTGGCAGCCAGGAAAGCAATAGGGAATGGAAAATACCAGTATAAAAAGAGAACCAGGAAAAAAGGGGCAGACTGCTTTTAAGAGGTATACAAGAAGCCTCAGGAATATTCCCTTAGACCCCACAAAGTTTTCTTTCTCCTATTTTCAGTTTGTTCTCTGTCTTTTCCATGTTCCTTACCCTTTTTGCCTCTAAAAAAATCATTCATTTTCATGAAAAGTCTTACAAATATAGTAAAAGGAAGAGAGCTGGGTTGGGTTAAATATAGTTTCATATTCAAATACATTGCATGCATATGTTGCAAGTGAGCTGGCTAGATAGAAGCAGATACCTTTCCTTCTGCCTTGTTCTGTTTAGTGTCTCATGCGCTTTTAAGATAAATTAATCCAGAGGGATCCTTGCTCTAGACTGTGAATTTGCTGGAGAGAAGGCAAACCTGTAACTAAAGAGGCTTGGGAGCTTCCAGGGTAGGCTGCTTGTGGAAAAGTTTGGAAGTTTTTGTCTCTGAGTCAAGGACAATTGTACTGTAGAGGTTTCCTTCCCCAAGAGTTGTTGGAAATGATCAACTCTATCCTTGAAGGGTATAATTATGGAGATTTTTTTTTTATATATATAAAATAATCTGGTGCTCAGACCTTCTTGGGCTTGCAAATGCATGTTATACCAGTGTGGGATTCATAACTGATAATCAAGTTGTTTCTGTAGGTTTGTAATATCTGCTGGTCTTTGTTTCAGTGGAGAATGATTGAGGTACTTAAAGAGAAAATGTAAGAATGCTTTCAATTATTCTTCTTTTTTTAAAATGAATCTTCAGAAAGAACAGTTCCCCCAAATTTAGTTGTTACTTGACTTCAAGTATTTATCTTTATTGTTAAAATTTGTAGTTGTTTTTGTTGATTTACGAAAGCAAGATCACCTGTTACCTGCTTAAACTCCTTTTCCAATTCTGCCATGCTTATGGTTTCAGCATTTTGTTACAAAAGTTTGGTAGAGGAGTATATGATAAGATTTTTTTTCCTTATTCATGGAATTATTAATAATATCTATATTATAAGATACTGGCATTCATGTGGGCTTTTGGATTTCATTTAAAGCTTGTGAAGTTTTATTGTTAGTGGTTCAAACCACTGTGCCTTCTTTGAGATATATCCCATTTTTCATTTGGTTCTTCAAGCATTCTAAACCTGATCTTGTTTTCTAAGTGCAGATTTTGAAATTAGTTTTTATACCTGTGTGGTATAAAGAGCCTGACAGTAATAATGCCATAATGTTGGTACATCATAACTTGTAAAATTTGCATTTGTAACCTCAAATCATCACTTCTGACAAGCTCACACTTCTAGTGTTCAGTTAGAGAGTTAATGCATTGTGACTATCCTATTGTTTGCTTTTTAGTCCATTTTAACGATGACTTCTGTTGCTGCTTTCCAGTGTGACAGATGGCGGCACAGTGTGTGACAAAGGTGGAGCTGACTATTGCCTGCACCAATCTCTTGGATAAAGATGTTGGTTCCAAGTCAGACCCTCTGTGTGTGCTTCTCCAGAACACAAGTGGTCAGCAGTGGTATGAGGTACAGCCTGATGCTTCTCACAAATCTGCTAAAAACACATTCTGACTTGTTGGACCTTTTAAAACACTATAGCACATGATTTCATTAAAATATTTTGATTTTATACCAGCACTTCTGAATACTTTTTGTTAGATTATGTCTCTAATAGTTATATGGGCAGCACACTAATAATCATTTGCTGTTAAATACATACAACTGTCTGATTTTTAGCACTGTTCCCCAGCCATGTGTGGACCAACAGAAGAAGCCTTCTAAGTGCTTAAATGTGCTTTTATAAATACAGTACTCCAAAACTAGGATCTTATCCTGGATTTGACAATATAGGATTTTATGTTGGTCTTTCTTGTGCAGAAATAGGTCCCACCTTAGAGGGAGTGATGAAAAATAGGTCAAGTATCCCTAACTTAGAGCAGTGGGTTTTGCAATACAATGTGTATATATAATAATTTGTAATATAATTTATTTTTGATGAAAGGTTTGTAGAAAGATACTCCTTTGTACTTTAAGAACTTTTGAATGTATTTAATAATGCGATATTTGATTGGCTTGCTTGCTTAGTTTGTGAAATATTGGATCAAGTGGCATCTTTCTAATTTCAGGTCGACCGCACAGAAAGAGTTAAGAATTCCTTGAACCCAAAGTTTGCCAAGAAGTTCTTAATTGATTATTATTTTGAGCTTGTTCAGAAAATTAAGTTTGGAATATATGACATTGATAACAAAACCTATGATCTGAGTGATGATGATTTCTTAGGAGAATTAGAATGCACCCTGGGACAGGTAAGTATGCGGATGATTTCCCTTAGAATTAAGTTTCTGAAAATCATTACCCACTTTTATCCTTAAATTTATCACTATGTTCTTGTGTAGTTGGAGTACTCTTAAGTTGAATAGGATTCCCTTCATTTGTTTTTTCAAGCCTCAGTTCAGTGTATATACGTTTTATTTGCAGAAGGTCTTGATGTGATGCCCTGAAATGTGCTCTAGGATGGTGACTGTTGGATTGCTGTCTAAAAATAAGTGGACTGTCGATGAGCACAAAGTTGTAGTAATTGCTGTTTATTTACTCTTAATACTCAATTTCCTATTTTTGTGCTCCCAAAAAAGAGAATCAGTGAACAACATATGAGCATTCACAAGGGCCATGTTATCCTTGTAATCTGCTTTCCACTCAGTGCAGGCAGTGATCCTAGTTCTGCCAGCTGCAGATTTACGTCTGTTTCTCGGTCATATTCTGCTACTGATGCTATCACAATTGGGCAGCTTCTTTTTAACTTGTTCTTACGAATAGATCCTTCAAAGTCACTTGGGGTTTTTCTTGCCCTGTATCTTAAGTATTTTTATTTTAAGTGCATTATAAAGATAGAGGCAGTGTGAACTGAAATTGTGTCAATTAAAAATTAATCATTCATTTTTAAAGTAAAGAAGGACCTGTAGAATGGACCTACTTCTGAGGAAGCATTTCCTGAATAGGGTAAAATAAAATCAGCTGTAAACTGTGCAGGGGAAGGCTGATGGGTTTTTTTGAGTGACAGACATTGTGTTTGTAAATCTGTTTGCTGAATGCATTTATGAAATACGCCTTGCATGCATTTCAAAGGTATGTATGGAAAACTTAAAGAACAATTTGAAATTGGAACCTATGGTATTATTTTTGTCCATCTATGTGCATCGTGTTACTAGAAGACATTTTATTTCTTATTACTCCTGAAGCTCTGCATGCGTTCATCTGTATATGTATTTTTAAAATTCTGAAGTGTATCAAGTATTACCTATTTATTTATAGAAGATTATGGGAAACAAATGTAATGCTGTCTCTTTACAATAAATGAAAAATTCCTAAAATGAAAATACCTCACTAACTCATTTAATTCCTTTGCAAATCTATTAAATTGTGTTAATAATGCTTGATACTCAAATTTTGTCTTGGCAGATAGTTTCTAGCAGGACTCTAACAAAACCATTAGTACTTAAAAATGGCAAACCTGCTGGAAGAGGAAGCATCACGGTAAGACAGCTAAGAAATAAATGTCTTCAGAGTTCATCCTTAAGTGTTTCTGGGTTTCATTTTTAGTTAGTGGCTTGAATGCAGTGAGTCTATTCTATAGTGCTGTAAAAAGCATTGTAAAGCATTTTTTTTCCTCCACTAATATATCTTTGTCATCCAATAGCAGCCCACCTTCTGTATTTTAAGTCCCATTGCATACATCGTTAGGGCGTCCAGTGGGCTACTGTTTGAGACGTATGTTTGTCAGTGCCATCATTTATGGTGAATAGATGGAATGGAATCCCAATGTCAAATCAAATTGTTCCTCTCTCCCCTCACCCCCCTATTTTTCAATGCTTCATTTATGAGAAAACATGGGGTTTTTTTTAATGGACCTGTCATAGGAATGCTGTCAATATGAGAAAACTGTGTAGTTCCTGAATAAAACTAAGTATTTTGTTTGCCTACTTAGATTACAGCAGAAGAAGTAAAGGACAACAGGGTTGTTGTATTGGAATTAGAAGCAAGGAAACTGGACAATAAGGTATTTAAGTGATTGCTGTTTCTTTGATGAAGTAGTAAAAATCAGAGTCTTGTTCAAAGCAGGAAACATTTGAGTATTCATTCTCATTTTTGCTTAAAAAATAAAATCCATTAAGCTTTTACTTACACGAGAAAAGAAATTGAATTAAGATTGCTGTTGCATTGACTGTTTTGAAATGAATTGTAATGTATTTCTAAGTAAGATAAATGCATTTCAGGGGTAGTCCATGAGCAACATGTTCCTATTTAAATGTAAATCCTTACATTTATTCATAAATATAAGGGAGTTTTGGTATATCCATTGGTTTGAATGGCTATATAAATGGTTGCCCTTCGAAATAAGTGGCAAAGAGTGTGCTTGGTGTGTACAAATTTGTTATGTTAAATATAGGGCTGGCTATAGACAGACTTTTAAAAACGGAATTAGAAAAATTAATAGAAAAATGTTTTTATTTTTACCTTTTGATTTAATTATACTTTTTTTGAAATGGATGACATCCTTAGTTTCTTGTCTATCCATCGTAGTACTTATTGGTATAAGTATTCTTTTTCTTGAACTGTCAGGTATTTGATATGTGGCAATTTTTATCCTAAATTGAAGGACATTCCCCACTTTCTTTTTCTCTTTCACAGGTGGTAATATAATCAGACTTGCATTTCATCATCTAAAGCTTTTGTTCCCTGAATTTACTTTTTGTTACTCTAAGTGTGTGTGTTAACTAGAATTTAATGGTATTCGTGCTACAGGCTGTTCTGAGATAATTGCATGTTATTTAAATACAGGATTTTTTTGGAAAGTCAGATCCTTATCTGGAATTCCACAAACAGACTGGAGATGGAAACTGGGTGATGGTTCACAGAACAGAGGTAGGATATTTTCAGCTAACAACAAAGAGATTAAAGTTATTTAATTTCCAGTGTGTCACAGCACTAGAGATATAATGCCTTACAAAAAGAATTGACTGGCCTGGGAGTTGACGTGCAGACTAGTTAGAAATTGCATCATCTCTTCCACTGATTTTTCTGGGAAGTCTACCTAATTCTTCTTATACTGATTCTGATTTTGCCATTCTATTTGGAAGGAAAACACTTTTTGTTTTTCTTTAACTTTCAGCAATCTAGGAGAAAACAAATGTTTTGAAAAAGAACTGCATACTCACACAGGGACATTTGTCTCAGTTCTACCCAGTGCTGGGGTAGGACTTGGGCATTCCTGACTCTGCTTGTTCTCAGGAAAGAGAGAGGCTGTACCCTTTACTAATGAAAGTAATGGTGCTGAATGCTTGCATAGCAAGGGCAAGCCAAGGGGAATGCAGAGTGAGGTAAAACGTGCTTGAGCAGCGGCAGCCTTTCACCCAGGAGGAGGTGTAGGGGTCCTGTGACAGCAACTGCCAGGCTAAGAGTAGTTTCAAAATGTCTCACTGTAGTGGCAGCTCAGGGCCCAGTCACAGCTGAGGTGCTGTGCCCATCGGAAGTGGTGACTGTATTCATTTTGAAGTATGGATATTGAAGAACTATAAATCCTTTTTGTCAGGCTTAAAAAAATACTTTCTCTCATGAGGTGGTTCTTCTGCTTAACGTGCATCTTTTCTATGATGGTTTCAGTCATCAACTTCAATAATAAATCCAGGATTTGTTGTTTCAGCCTAGAAATGTGTGGTGGATTAGTTCTTTACGTTACAGGTTCAAAAAACCTCTCTTTGTTACTAACTACTGTTTTTATTGATTTCATTTTCAAGAGCGATTTCTTTCTCAACACTCCTGCAGTGCTTGAAGTATTACTATTGTTAGGTGTTATTAATTAAGTAGTGCATGTTATGTGTAGTTTCTTGTACTTTTGTAAGATCATTATTTCGTGTATCAGGTACATTTACAGATACTTAACAGCTGACAAATTTTAAAGATCCTTCAGTATTATTTGTAAGTAACACTTACTTAGTGTTCAGCTTGAGAGGCCTTTTATCCTCGTGCACTGTTTTTACTTTACTACACCATGAATTTCTTGAGGGTATATTTCCATAAATGACATTTCAGAATAAATAATAAGTGGGAATGAATTGTAATCTTCAGAGCACTGATGTATTCAGAAATTCCAATGTACTATTTTTCCACACGTTCTTGGTAACTCATGCCTTTAAATGTGTGTGTATGTATATATGTGTGCTTATTAAAAGAAAGCAACCAATATCTTATTTATATAATGATAAATTTAATTTTTTGCAGTGCAATAGCTGAAGGATATACTAGGTGACAGTGAAGTCTAGCAAAATATGGAGCTGAAAGAGACCATCTCTTTTTGAACAATGGTATTGCATGTTAAGAGTAGTTTGTTTATGTCCTGTATATCAGAATTTGGAATGCGTTGATAGCAGCATTAGCCAACTTTTTTTTTGCATACAAAAATCATGGCATGAAGGTATGATCCATTATGATGACTGCTTTCCACCTTTGTGGAAAATGGTGTTCTGCCTTTTTTTTTTTATCAACAGGTTATTAAAAACAATCTGAATCCTGTTTGGAGGCCCTTTAAAATCTCTCTCAATTCTCTGTGTTACAGTGACATGGATAAGTCAATCAAGGTAATGTATATTAAATGTGTGTGTAAATTAATGCATTAAAATTAAAATATGTAATAAGGGGATGATGTGTTATTCTAGTTACTGCGGGTTTTTTTGTTGCAAATTTAATTGAAAGTGTTAGGTTTCTTAATTGAAAGGCACAGATATCCATGCATGTTTTAGGGGAAAAAAAGGAAAGCACTGCGCATTTGTGATGCTTTGTGTGGTAGAAGTTGGTCTTTGAAAGTCTGGGAAACCAGGTGAACACAAGTATCTTCGAAATGTCCAGTGCAGTTTCTTATTGTGATTGTACAGTTCTAGCATGGCATCAGCCAATACTGGTGGTATTGAAGATACTGTATAGTGAAAGATGCATGTTAAAGGCTAGAATATGCTTTGTTCTATGTAATGGATCTTGTAATACTTTGTTACTGGTGCAACAGGTAACATTAGTGAAATTTTTAATATACTGCCTGATAAAATAAATTACACTTAATATTCTAGCTAACAGATGTGCGTCAGATACAACTTTTGAATACCAGTTTTAGCAAGTTTTTCTCTTCATATAAAACTGAATTTTCTGTCAGAAAGTTAACCGAACCTGTGAAGTGATAGTTCTACCAGGGCTTTAATGTTTTCTATATTCCAATTTTATCTTGAATAAATTGTGTTTAACTTCTGAATGTTTTTCTTCAGGAATTCCTTTTAGGGGTGGAATTGAAGCTAAACAGCCAATCAAAATGCCATTTATAAGCTATTACGATCATGTTAGAAACCTGATATTTTAGCATTTGAAAAAGAAACCCAAAAACCCAAATGCAACAGACCACTATATTTGATGCCCTTCCTCTGGGAAGGAAAACTTAGAACATGATTGGCATGTGATGAGTGTTAGTCATATGACTTGAGGCAGTCCTGGGAAATGCTTAACAGCCACAGGGATCTGGGTGTTACAAACACCTGGATGTATTTAAATACATATTTATAGAGGAGACTAATGAGCGACTTTACAAGCCCAGAACCTTCTTCCCTTACTGCTTCTGTGTTTTTTCCATCTCATTCCTTTCTGCTTCCCTTTTCCCCACAACAGCTGTGACAGCTCTTATATCTCCATATACTATAAATAAATTTATCATTTTCAGTAAACAGCCATACTAAAGCTATAGACCATTGA
The DNA here is from genome assembly GCA_013398855.1 of Mohoua ochrocephala. Taxonomy (NCBI): domain Eukaryota; kingdom Metazoa; phylum Chordata; class Aves; order Passeriformes; family Acanthizidae; genus Mohoua; species Mohoua ochrocephala. Next base: position 30,307 of record VZTA01019363.1, on the reverse strand, counting down.
TCTAAATGTATCTATGAAGAGTTATTCTCGGCTCTATCATCATTTTAATAAAGTCTGGTCTTTGGAATCTTGCTTCAGAAGTGTAGGTTTATATCCAGAGGGAATAGACTTTACTTGGAATAGTTATGGACTTGCAGACAGGCAGTTTGATTATGCCTTAACTTGGAAATGTGGGACCTATCACTTCAAACATTAAGATGTAGGCAGAATTGTATTGTGTAATGTTATTGAAGGATTAAACAATGCCTTTAACACTTTTATATGCACACAGTTGCATGTGTAATGGGCTGTTTGTCATAGTAAGTAAAACTAGCAATTTCTCTATGAGTGGCTTTTCACCTCTTTAACGGCTTAGTTTGTGTATGCCCAGCAGTGCACAAACCAAGTTGATCCTTTATCTTCTGGATTCATGGTTATCTTCCATGTGAGTGTGTTTGCAGTCAGTGAAGTTTCTCTGTGTTGAAGATGTGAGCCTTTCATCTAGAGCAGGCATGCCTAATTCTGCTGGGAAAAATACGTTAAATCACATTGTTCCCTACTGCTATTGCATGTCCAAGAGGGCATATATGGGAAAAAAAGGAAATGCTTCTCTCTTGTCTGGAATAAATATTAAAAATTGGCTTGAATGGGTCAAACATGTCAAGCAAGACAAATTTTGTTGTCTTTGAAATAAAAAGGAAATACATCTATTGACTGTGCTAACAGGTATCAGGACTATTGGGTTAGGAAATACGTTCAGTTTTAAAATTTCAGCTACTGAAGCACTTGGCTGAGTATTTGATTGGCATAATTTATGGCATTCAGAAGAATTTACATAGCATCTGCTATGAACATTAATTAGCCTGTTGTTTCTTTGGCTGCTTGCATGATTTAAGATGCTGTTCAGTGCATGTGCATGCATTTTTTTACTAGTGAATTCAAAATGTTGTAGTAGTGCAAACTGCAAGATGAAGGCATGTTCTGTGCAGTAGAACTCCGAATCTACACATCATGTTTGTACTTCAGCATCGCTGTTTGTTTTCAGAAACCTAATTTCTTTCAGAAGCTCAAGTGTATGTTGGAATTGTTTGTTTTACTTTTTTATTTCTAACTGAAATGCTCAAGTAATCAGCTAAGTTGGTTCTTGAATATAAGGTACAATATTTTCGGACTTGAAAGATGGACATGCAAATAGCTGTTCGGTTTAAGCCATACATATTCTGAAAACTTTTCTTGAAGTTTGCGTTTTGATTCCAAGTAATGTGGGATACCTACTTGAGTCTTGATTTATTATTGTTACTATTTATCATCATCGTTATTAAATTATTTTAGTATGTTTTTGTGTGATTTGATTAAGTTAGCTAGCATGCCTGTGTTGCTGAACTGAACTAAAATATCAGAAGTGGATGGAATTAACATAAGCTTTTATAGATAAATAACCAGCTTTTTATATCGAAAGGCAGTTGGGTCACGTTTTCAAAGAGGAAAAAATCAGTGTTTTTCACTCCTGCCTTCTTTGGTAGATTGGGCTGTTAAAAGGATGCATTGATTAAATAATAGATCTTAGCATTAAGCTCCCACTACAGAAAAAGAAATTTTTAGTTGACATTCAGATCCATGAAGTGTGGATCATAGTTTAAGAGATCCACTGTTTAAATTTGCTAATCTTAAAAACCAAAAATTCTAATATTGTTTCTAGCTTTAGGGCTGAACCTCCATATGCTTAGAAATTCTGTGTTATTTTGGGGGTTGATGAAGTAATATAAAAATGTTGCTAAAACTCTCGTGAGTGCTTACTTAACTGATTTACTAAGTTTTTGGCTGGGTGTTCAGATTCATGATGAATGTAAAAAACCCTGCATTGTTTTCCGACTCTTCTCTCAAAACATAGTTCAATATAATTGGTGTTACTTGCTCATGTCAGACCTGACACTACTCAGTATTCTTGTCTCTCCTTCACTTGAGTGTAAGGTTAGGTTTGAAACTGAGTGTACTGGCTTCTACCCAATCTTAATCTGTTAAGTGCAACCCTATGCAGTTCTAAGACTTCAATGTGAGGAAGAACTCTGTAATATAGAAGATACAGGAATGTTTGGGATGTTCAGGTTTGCCGTTGCAGTGTTTATTGGTTTTTAGGGCCATTTCTGTCACTAACTCTAAGTAATGCTGCATTTTAGGTTGAGTGCTATGACTACGACGGTGATGGGTCTCATGACCTGATAGGAAGTTTTCAAACGACAATGTCAAAACTGAAGGAAGCATCTCGATCGTCACCTGTAAGTGTTGCATTGTCTAAGCTGCCTATGTGTTCTTGATAAGCTGTTTTACTCATATCGGAGCAAAACTTAGGTCACCTGACCTGCAGATGGTTCAAGTTGTGTTAGGCTGCACCTTAACAATGCTACTGTAGTTGAGGCTGAATCAGCATTTACATTGTACATCCATTTTCCTAGGATTAATGTCTTGGTTACAGTTTTTATTATTATGTGTCTAAATGCCCGAGCATCAGCACAAAGAAATTTCACTAATCATAAAAATACAGAAATAAAAAAAAAATTGGATTGTCAAAAGACAGAGTGTGGCACAAATTTAATTACAGTTAAAAGACCAAAGCTTGTAGTATTTTTTTCAAGTATTACTTAATCCTTTATTTTAAAATGTGGCACTTTTTAACTGTTATGTGTACTTTAGTGAATATGAGAAAATTCAGTATTTATGCCACAAAAATGCAGCTGTGTTACATTAGGTGGCTTTTCTCTGAAGTGATATTACTGTTCCTGATCTTATGAACTGTAACAACTTCCAAACATTTTAATAGGTAGGGTTTACATGTAGAAGACAAAAGTTGGCATAGCATACGTAACATAAAAGTATTTGTTTTATGGATATGTGCGGTATCAAGATGTTTTACCGTATTTTCTTTTATTTCTGTGAAACCTGCAAAACTATTTCTGCATTAAAAATACTGGGATCTGTATACAAGAGTGCGTGCTTGTACTTTTCTAATATATTGTGTTGTATTTTTACTAAATAATAATAATAATAATAATAATAATAACAGCTGCTGGAAACACTTATTCTTTGTTTGAATTGCCATGTCTTTACCAAAAAGAAAGTTGTTAGCAGAATCCTCAGAGGGAGAATGGTAGAGAATTTCTTTATTTGTTTAAAATACAGTTGTCAAAACAAATGTATTTGTAATCTTTTGGGTAAGAGAGGATTTCTGTCTTGAGAATGTGTTTTTTTTTCTTGCTGATATTGGGCAGGCTGGGTTTAATTTTGCTGGATTATGAAATGAACTGACTGCATTTATAATAGAAGCCCAAAATATCAGTCCTGAAACAAAGGATTATTAAACTTGCTGCATAAATGATATTATAGCATTTTTGTTGGATTTGTTTGCATTCATGCAGGTTGAATTTGAGTGCATCAATGAAAAGAAAAGGCAGAAGAAAAAGAACTATAAAAACTCTGGCATTGTGAGTGTTAAGCATTGTGAGGTCAGTAATCTGGTATGATTCTGGTTTTAAGTGTTAAGGCATAACAACTCTCATTTAGTATATCTTCATCTTCAAACTGTAAGAAACTTTAAAATGTCTGAAAGTTCCAGACACAGTAAATATTTAAGGGACTCTGATTCATATAAGGAGGTAAATTGAGAGCTGAATCACATATCTGTCCTCCCCTGTCCTTTCACTTTCTCTTGAAGAGAAGGGTCACTTACCAGTTTGTCAAGTCATTCCTGAACTACTGCATTTCACAAGTCACTGTTTTATGGCAAAGTAAAATTGTATAACTCTGTCATAATGTGTTATTTTATAAATGGAAGTCCTTTTGGAGCTGCTTTGGTGTCTGTGTGTGGTTTTGTTAAAGGCCTGATTCTGATGCACTGGGTGTGGGGTGGCACATGTTGCAAATATCCTCATTGCAGTGGGTGGGTGGGATAGCTGTAGGGAAAAACTTAGTGCTTTTCATGGGTAAAGATAACAAATCTGGAACCTCAGAAGTTGCTGCAATAATATTTGCTGGGGTTTTTTTCCCATTGAAAAACGCAAAATTTCTATCTTCTATTTCTAGATCATTGTAGAATGCACATTCCTTGATTACATCATGGGTGGGTGTCAGCTGAATTTCACAGTAAGTTAAATCATTTATATGAAGTACCTTTCGAGTTTTGGAACAAATTGAAGTATAGAATTGATTGGCTGTTCACTTTATTTGATTGTTGTATTTTTTGTTGTTGTTGACTTTGTTTTTGTTCTGTAGCATGGAGCAGGAAGCTATTTTGGCAGAGTGCTTCTATAGAAGTCTGTTTAGAAAAAAATAGTCTTTACTCTTGGCAAAAAGTTCCGAACCTCTGGTTATGTTCGTTAGGAACTAACTAAGTTGTGTGGATGGAGACCAAGGAGAGATTTACAGTTCTTTAAAAGCAACATGCAGAGGTCATCATATGGGTTAGGACCCTTAAGTTATGTAATTTGTGAACCAAACGCAACACAAGTAACTGTAAGATGTATTCACCTTAGTAATGTGCTTCATCACCAAAGCAAAGAAGACCTGTTGAAGTCAGAGGTAGAACTCTCTAGGCTTCTGTGGAGCCTGACTAGTTGTACTTCTGAGAAGAAAGGTGTGTGTGGCAAGATACAGAATGAAATTAATTTACTAGATTTGAACAGCTGCTGTGAATAGTAACGGAAAGTAAACACAGTGAAAACCTGACAGGATGCCCAGAGAAGCTGTAGATGCCCCATCTCTGGAGGTGTTCAAGGCCAAGTTGGATGGGGCTTTAAGCAACCTGGTCTTGTGAAAGCTGTCCCTGCCCATGGCAGGGGGATTGGAACTAGGTGATCTTTAAGGCCTCTTCCAAGCTAAACCATTCTGTGATTCAGATGAAAGTAATTTCAGCCCTTCTGGAGAGATGCAGAGCTTTTGAGGGTTTTGTAGTGGCATCGTTTTAAGAATCTTAATATTCCAAGAAACCTGCATCCAAGTACTGTGCCTGTTAGATTTGTAGATGTCCTTTTTACTGCTCTCTCATGATTTTCATTTTGGCTTTGTCAGAGTTAAGAAGCATAATTTAACCTTTAAGAGCAATCAGATATAAATACTGCATTTGACAGGTGGGGATAGATTTTACAGGCTCCAATGGAGACCCTCACTCTCCAGACTCCCTGCATTACCTCAGCCCTAATGGAGTTAATGAATACTTAAGTGCCATTTGGTCTGTCGGGATGGTCGTTCAGGATTATGATACGTAAGTGTTAGATTTTTATTTGGATCGTTTTGTTAGATATGTATAGACATTTGTGGAAATGTTTTAAACCAGTCTTGAAGATGCCTGCAGATATACTGGAATGAAATTTCTGAGCTAAGTTATAGAACTAAAAAATAATAATCATTGCACTATCATATAATTGCAAGTATAAGCTTGTGTTTACTGCAGACAAGCAGGGCTTTTCATATGTGATGAAAAGAGCAGCATTGATTTAAATAAATGCTTGCATTCTTGCCACTTTGGTGTTAAAGACTAGTTTTGGTCCTAGAAACAATTACAGTGGGGAAGTTCCATTTAATTTTGCCTCTTAAATGGCATTTTTAATGATGAAAAGCAGCACTGATAACTAAATTTACTGAACTATGGCAGCTTTTAACGGAAGCCGCTGACTTTGTTTTCTTTAAAATTGCTTTTTTAGAGATAAGATGTTTCCAGCCTTTGGATTCGGTGCACAAATTCCTCCTTCCTTTCAGGTAATGGAATGTGTAAATGCACTACCTAAGACAGCCGAAAGCACTTACTTCAGGAGGAGATTGTATATACAGTCCTGACTATGTCTTCTTTGTCTTCACAGGTGTCTCATGAGTTCCCAATAAATTTTAACCCATCAAACCCATTCTGTAATGGTAAGTCTGAGGAAGTAACATCAGACATAGAGAGTAAAATGCCTAAGGTGAAGGCCTGAAGACACTTGAAAAGTGAACTGAAGCATGTTGTTCTAATTAAATAGTTAGTTTCAGTCCTGTAGCAGGAAACAATTTTATAACCAATTTCTTACTTATGAGAAATAGCATGGCATCTGTCTTCTGTAATAATTTGTGAAAGAAGTGGTTTAAACAGCTAAGACACAGGGCTGGGAACAGTTCTCTTGTGTTGTCAAGCCACTTTATTCTACTTCGCTGCTGGTGTGGAGTTGTCTGGTTTGAGTGTGGTGCTGCTAATGCCTGTTCAATGTGGCCTCTCTGATCACACTACCAACCACCACAAGCTGCCAGGTGAAGAGAGCTGTTGTAATTCAGTTTCACACCCTCGAGCATACAGTATTTGGCCTTTCTATTCACACAAAGCCAGTCATGTTATGCATGTGCCTTAAGCATTGGTCAAGCTGAAAGCCTCCATTGCTCATGAATAATTTTTTTTTTCCACCGTGGTTAGTTTTAAATCTTTGCATCATCACTTCAAGTACTGATTTATACAGCTTTAGAAAAATCAAGTACTTCAAAATATCCTAATTCTAATATGAAAAAAAAAGAGATTTATTTCTGTTCTCAAGGGATCCAAGGCATTGTTGATGCATATCGAGCCTGTCTTCCTCAAGTGAGGTTATATGGACCAACAAATTTTTCTCCAATTATAAATCATGTGGCAAGATTTGCTGCTGCAGCTACTCAACAGCAAACAGCATCTGTAAGTTCTTCATGTGTGTGTTTTTCTTACCTTTTTATTTTCCTTCTAGTTTATAAATGGTTTTTTTCTCTTTTAGTGTATTCATTTGACAGTTGGCCCTAAACCTTATGAATAAGTGTTTGTTACCCTTAAAACAAGATAAAAACTAATTATTTTTTGCAGATTGTACATAACAGTCCTCTCATCAATTAACTAAATAAACTCTTCAGATTTGAAATAGAATCTTAAAAATACAGAATACCTTTATGGTATCTTCTGTTCAAACCTCCTGCAGTACTATATCGGTATTAAAGTATAATTTAAGCTTTTATATCTAAGACAGTGGTTTAACCTTAGCTGAGAAAAAAATCAACTAGACCTTGTTTCGCATCAGATAGCTGGGAGAGAGGATTAACTAAGGTAGTGAAGAAGTGGATGGTATAGCTCCTGACACCTAGGTACCAACACAGATAATTAACTGTACTATAAAGGTTTAGGTGCTGTATGGGCTGTGCCTTCCTCCATATTAAAATTGTATACATGAGTTGTTGACCATACTGAAAAGAGAAAGTCTGAAAACCAAGTCTTCAGTATTCAGTCATGTAGATGATAATGCATGGAAGTTCAGAAAATCCTAAATCATTGATGACAGCAAACACTGGTGTATTTGGTGTCATGTAAAATCAGAAAATAACAGCTATTTTTGCATGTAAAATTATCTGTGGAAACCAATTTGAAAAAGAGCTATGGGTTTTCATATGCCACGAGGCTGGTAAGGTTTTGCCTTGGTAGCCTTTCATTAGCCTAGTAGCTGTCATACATATATATACATATGTATGCATATGTGTATATCTTAATAAAGGTAGCAAACCTCTTGTCGGTCTTGGTTTTGTTTGGTTTTTTTTTTAACTTTTATTTCTAAGCATGTGGTATGCCTAGCAAGAGATTTATTTTTCCTGCCTGAAAGGATGTATTAAAGACAATTTGCTACCTTGACGTTTAATACATATCACAGTTGTTTTGGATTCACTTTTGATTCTGATGCTGGTTTTTTTCCAATATGGAGGAAGTATGAGAAGAGAGAAATAAATCCAGTGTGACGTGCCATCCTGCTGCTGTTGCTTATAGCTTTCTGTGGTCATAACTGCTTTATAGGTGTTCTTGCTGGAGTGGGGGAATGGTCTAGCAGAAAGCAGGGAGAAAAGGTGCTACCTAGACAGACAAGGGAAGAACAATTATTTGGAGGCAGATAAAGGCCAATGGGAAGGAAAGTACTGAAGAGAGACTTGTAAGAATACTGGGAGTATCTTTGGGACTTGAATTTGTGCTGTTCAGTAATTGTCTGAATTGAACCAAGTGAGGGAAGACTAGAAATTCAGATAATTGATAATTGAATTGAAAATTGATAATTTTCAGACTTTGTACTTCTAGCCCATTTTTGGTGCTCCAATCCAAAACAGAAGATAAGATGCCAACTTTTAGAGGTCCCAGCAGAATAGTGGAAGCAACTCAGGTGGTACTTAGTTAAATTACTGATGTACTACGAAGTAGTCTCAGACACCTTGATAATTGACTTCATGAAGCAGCTGGAAAACGTGATTAAAGGAATTTGAAAATGGCTGTGTTTTTCTACACTAAAAGGTGTGATCTAGGATTTTTGGGATACAAGGAATGAAGTAAAGGGAAGTGTTTCATAAAGGCATTGATAGACCAGAAAAGAAACAAATACAAGTTTCAAAGGTGTTATCTTTCCAAAACCTCAATAAACTGCCTTCTATCCCAGAACAAATAATGGGAAAATAGGTTAACTGTTGGTTTGTCTGGGGATTTTGGAGAAAAAGAAGGATGATGCCATTAGGTTTTTGGATGGTGGCTGTTTAATGATGACTTCTTTTAAAAGATTATGTTGTCCTTATGAGCTTCTTCAGACTGTACAGACGAAGCCTGACTGCAAATTAGATGTTTGATTGTAAAATCCAGTGAGCACAGTGAACATGCTGAAGTGACAACACTGTGTAGTCTGTATGTGGGTTTTTCTAAGTGTACAAAGCTAAGTGTTTGCTTTGTCATAACATGGTGTTTATTGATTTGACAGCAATACTTTATACTCCTGATCATAACGGATGGTGTGATAACAGACCTTGATCAAACTCGAACTGCCATAGTTAATGCTTCAAAACTGCCCATGTCCATTATCATTGTTGGTGTTGGAGGAGCAGACTTTGGCGCTATGGAGTTTCTTGATGGTGACGATGGAGTTCTTAGGTCTTCGTCAGGAGAGCCAGCTGTCAGAGACATTGTCCAGTTTGTGCCATTCAGGAAGTTCCAAAATGTGAGTAATCTTACTGATATGCTTAATAAATATTGTAGAGGTATGCTGGGCTTGCTAGGATGTCCTGTATCTAGTCCTAAGCTCTTGTGGTGTATCCAATATGAACTCTGAGACAAGTCTTTATCAAATGCTAAAAAACCCCAAAAAACCCTCAGTTTCTGGTTCCAGCACTGCATTTCTGACTAGTTGCTGCAGCTGTTTGACCTTTGTAAAAATCTCTTAGACTTGATTAAGCAAATGGATCTGTTTTTCATTTGTGAGGAAAAACTTACTATGGTTTTGTTCTTATGGTAATTTTTCTTTTTATTGTGGATGCCCATCTGTGAATGTGGTTTAGTCTCACAATTTAGTGCCGTATTAAAATTCAAGGCTAAGTCATAATCAGTAGAAACTCTGTGTGGCTACAGTAGTGGTGATAGTTTTCATTTTCAGAAAAGTCAATATAAAAAAAAAAGGTGGTGAAAGAATGAAGTCCTGATATTTTTTCATTTCTTACCCAATAAAGTATGTGTAGGCTAATAGAAGTCAACTTTTAAGCATCATATTGTTGGAAAGAGCTGACTTAAATAAAAACCACCAAAATTTCCTCAGGATGGGCAAGATCAATATTTTTATTTAAATCCTAATATATTCTGATTTTCATGTCTTAGTATTAACTTGTTAATAATACTCCTTACAACTTCTTTATTTTGCTTTTATATTTTTACTTTTGATACAAATTCTTTGTTTAATCTCAGAGTAACTCAGGCAAACTGAAATGAGAGAGAGCAAAACCAATACAGAATATGCTTATCAAGTAATGCACTTGGATGTAGATTAACTAGGGTCAATATTCAGTATAATATTATATGTTCAAATGCTTTCAATTTCTAGAAAAAGAGAAGTTTTTTTCTTATGGGTACTTAGTCTTACAGTAAAAACAGCATCTCCAGAAGAGCTGCTCCACAGAAATAGAGTTATTGTGGATGATACTTGGTGCAAAAGATGGCGGATGATTTAGACAAGTCCCTGGAGGGTCATCTGGAGCAGATAGTGGAAGTATGTTTACATGGCTGAAGTCTGATCTCTGCCCTGTGTATTTCATATGACAAAAGGTGTCTTCAGACATGGCAGCCTTTTGTGCACTTAGCTCCTGTTACTTCAGTGGCACAAGACAGCCATCTGATTGGTGCTAACAGAGTGAGAAGGTAAAGCTGACAGGGAAGCTTCCATCTGTCATGTCACACAAGGGCACTGTGTAAAGTCCTCTGTAAAATGTCAGACTTTAAGTTGGCCTTCTAGAGGAGGTGCTTATTACTTGCCTTAGAATCTTTGTTAGCAGTTGGTGGAAACTGAAGCTTGGTGTTCTTTTTTTATAAGTCTCCCAAAGAAGCTCTGGCTCAGTGTGTCCTGGCAGAAGTCCCTCAGCAAGTGGTGAACTACTTCAGCACCTACAAACTTCAACCTCCTAAGAATCCTGCTGCAAAATGAATGGGCTGAGCAGAGGAGAGACTTTGTGCTTGCTTTACTTGCTGTATCTACAGACTTTGGTTCTCGATATACTTCTGTATACACGTACACATGCCTCTCTATTGTAATGTCTTAGCGTTTGCCTACAAATCACTTTGCCAAGTGTGCCTTTTAAGGGCCAAAATTGTAATGATGTTTAGATTTGATGTTGATTTGAGAGACAGTGCTTACATGGATGCATTTGATTTTGAAAAGAGTGGAAAAAAGTTTCTGTTAAGTCACCATAACAAAATTTTGACACAGGTGTTTCCTATTCAGACAAGTGCCACAGAATGTAAAGGACCTCCTTGCACACCTACTTCTCGTTTGCCGCTTCAGTGCCTTTGGGCAATGCCTGCGATTCAGGGCTGTGTGAACGTAAACCAAAGAAGTCATTAAAATATATGTTCTTTTATAGTATGCCTTCTCTTAAGGTAGTATGGGAATAACTCGGGTGAATCAAGGTAAACCTCTGTCATCTCAGAAGAATACTACTGGCCTTTGAGGCTACTACTGTAAGGGCTGTAAGATGTGTTCCAATGTGCAGTGTACTGGAAAATGGAAATTCCAGATTTTATTTTGGTAGGGTTTTTGTTTTGGGGTTTTTCCTCCCCCTCTCCCCCATAAAATGGTCATGACTATTGATCTTAAAGGGCTTTTTGTGCAGTAAGAATTCACTTTTTAGTTAAAAAGTTTTGTCTGATTTACAACTGCGTATTTTGAGGTAAAGGCAGATCTTCAGAGTGCTGCCTGTGTTTACTTTTGTCATATTTTGAATCATGCTGCTTTTCCATGAGCCCACTAATGAAAAGTGCCTGCAAAAAATCCAGTATTCCCTCTGTTGCGATCCGGTTTAAACCCAGATGAGCAAAGAAAATTAAGTGTCTGTATATAAACCAGAAAGAACTCTGAAGGTTCAAAATATACCCCAAAATGAGATTAAAACCAAACGAGGTTTGTTGGTGCCAAAAAGTGGATGTATTTTATTTAATAGTAAAAGAGGCAAAGAGACAGAAAGAAAAGAAAGACAGACATAGAGAAAGAAGTGGGGGGGGGGATGGGGGAGACAGGGAGAGAGGGACAGGGGTTAGG
>VZTA01019363.1:2162-18461 GCA_013398855.1 Mohoua ochrocephala | reverse complement strand
GTCCTTCATGTGGATGCAGCTTCTCCCCGGGTGAAGGGGCCCCTCAGCCGGGCTCCTCTGCACAGTGGAGGATGGGCAGTCACTGTGCCTCTCACCAGAGGCTTTCCAACACACACCCAGAGCCTCTCTCCCCCCACCCTTTGGTGCAAGGGTCTGTGTGAGCCTGGCAGCTGATAGCCCTGGGGCCGTGATCTCCACTCCTGAGGTATTAAGCCTGTGCTTTGCGAATGTCCCCAGCCCTGAGTTGTTACTTTATCTTATTTTCATAAGCGAGCAGTCCAGGGCCTCTCAGAGTCCCATTCACGGTGTGGTAGTCTTCTCTGCAGCTTTTGTAATACAGTTTTAAAAGTCCTTCATGAAAATATTTAAGCCATAAACGATAATATTTCAGTCTCTGACACCCTCTTTCTCTCCCTTTAGGAATACATAAGAAAGTCAAGTGTCTCAAGCCCTAATCCTGTAATCAGACTGCATTTCTCTAGGGCAAACAATTCCTGGTTTATTTACTTGGGTTGAGTTTTCCCTTCACCTTTTATACCAAGCATAAATCATGTTGTCTTTGCTCAGTGGACAGATAAAGGTTTCTTGTCCCCCAGTTGCATACTGCTTGCTGAGGATCTCTTCTGATCCCGCCACTGTGTGTAACATGAGTGGATGGAAAGGTCATATTTATCACTTCTGAAATGCCAATCTTGAACATTAATTTTGCAGTTTCACATCTGAAGTGGTTTAGAGTTAGGCATCCAACATCTCATGTGGGTGGTCTGGCAGTAGTATGTAAGAACAGAATGAGCTAATGCTAAATTTAGCACGCTTGGACAATCAAGATTTCACCAGGTCATAGTGTATTGGACTTTTAGGTGCTGGAGCTGCTTAGTGTGCTTTTGGTTTGTTTTTTTTTTTTTTTTTTTACGTGTATAAGCCTGTCAAAAGTCTGAATTCACATTAAGGTTGATGGATGAAAGATGTATGTATTGAGATTATCTTACACAAGACATACCAAATGCTTTGTAGACAGTTGGCATTTATCAATCAATCGTGAATGGATATATTATCTCCACTCCGTTTTTCTTGGTGGAAGGAGATCCTAAATACTATCAAGTAGTGGAATACTAAGGAAGAGAGTTTATTTCATATTAAGCCAAGCTCTTTCTTGTTTTGAATGTAATTCATATATTTATGTAAAAAATCTGTAACCGTCTCTTTATCAGAGTAGTGAAAATCTGTTACTACTTTATGTATAAATTCCAATGAAGTATCATATCATATATGCAACCCAAAGTATTGAGATCAAGGAAGTTACTGTAATAAACCTAAATCACAGTGCTGCAAATTGAGAGTGTATGATTTTGGAAGAGTAAGCTGTTTCACAGCTACCTGCTCCATGTGTGGAGAGGACTGGGTGCAGTATTAATGCTTTGTCTACATGAATTGGAGGGGATGAGTACACCTGATAGGAGTGCAGGATACTACTGAAGTTCCTCTGAGCTGTCTGCCAAAAATATAATGCTGCACCTGAGTTATGTTACCGATTCTGTTTTAAGTTGCCATGGAAGTGCATTTAAATGTGTTAGTATGTGTTCTTATGCTAAGTATCTGCTGCACGTAAAAGAAAACCTGTTGTTTTGTCTGTATTCTATACATAAATGCTGAGTTTCTACAGTAGAGACTTCATCATCTCTTATTAGAGAATTGCTCCCATGTTCCTCAGGCTTAGGGAGTTAAATAGCATATCAATGACACCTAGCTCTCAATGTGTCCTTTTCTTTGTAAATTAAGTGTTTTAGACAGGACCGTGGCAAGAACTGGTATAACTTAGAGATGTACAGCTAATGCCTGTTGAAAACTTCCAGGGTAGGCCGAAGTGATATTCTGAGTGAAAAAATGCAGCAGATTGTGAGTTAAGGGGAAGGGGAGTTACTATGTTTTTTTGCCATTTTTGTTTGTTCATTTTTACGTGTAAAAAATGCATTAATAGCTTGAAGGTGACAAAGCAAAATATTGTCCGGATTTTGTAAAGTGAATGTGCTCGTAGGTCACTGGCACCACCTTGTGATAAAAGTGATGTATGGCAGTCTTTGTCATCAAATGCTTTTTGCCATGTATTGCTCAGAATATATACATATGTACAGCAGAGAGCTCACCTGTAACCAGAATTTTGTACTTTTATATGTATTTCAGTTCTGATGAAGTTAACTGATTTACAATGCCTATGCATTAAAATGATCATTTCAGTATGCTGTTCTGTGGTGCTTTTGTATTCAGCATGTCGTGTGTAGTGCTAAATGCTGCTTTTGTGATTCCTATGGTGAGTATGCCACGGATTTATAACAAGTATAAAAGGGAGAGGAAAAATGCCTTTCTACTTAGTGGTTATGGCTCTGCTGTTTATTCTTCATAAAGCATCTTCTACTGGCTTCGAGCAAGAAGATATTCTGAAGCTGGACAGTTTTAACTGTGACTGTTTCATGCTGTGCCACATTAGAATTCTCCCGTCCATGCTATTTCATACAATTATTATCTGGTTTTCCAAAACTTTCTTTCCAGAGCAATGTCTACGTTTTAGTTAGAGAGGCATAAGAGAGATGGTTACTTGTAGTTTTCAAATACATTATGCCTTCCGTTTCTTTACATTCAGGTGTAGTTAAGTCTGAGGGACTCGACTGGGACACTAAGAGAGACAGGAGACAGTGTTGCAGTGGAACGTGGTGCCACACAGGGCCTGAGACAACTTTGATACTGGGAACTGCATCTTCTAAGTGCACCAGAGTGCATCATTGTGCTTCTTCACCAGTCAAGAATCTATAGGGTAGAATTAGTTCCTGAAAGAATTTATTACATCTTACATCTTGACCTTTCTAGCATCGTTCCTTCTGGTGAAAACTGTACAAATAGTTGCAACTTCGATTTGTGGAGCCTTTGTGCACCTGCCAACCCTAAGAATGGAGGAACTGTGGGAAGAGAAAAATACCCCAACGATAGAAAAGTAGGACATCAGAGAAAAACAGATGGATGTTATTTGTGTGTGGCCACTGTCTTCTGCAGTGATGCTTCCCCTATTTTGTTTTGGGTCTAAGGAACTCAAGAGCTGTGCATAACTTAGTAATCTTGCAGACAGAACCGTCAGACTTTTCTGCAATCCTGGGCTGCTACGAGCTGTAGCAAAGCAGCAATTCGTGGGAAGCTCTGTGACTGCCGTGAAGCACTTGCTGCTGCAGTCTCAGCCTTTACTTTGTAATTTATGTCAGTGTTTGATTGATGAACTTAAATATGCCTGCAGGGGAAAACGTTCAAAATTACCTGGTAGCATTTGTGTAGGCAGAAGGGAATCAGTTCTTTTCAATGAGAATGAGTTTTACTCGTTCATATAAAAATGTTAAAATATGGGGAATATTTTTCCCCCTTCCATAATGCTTTGACAACTCTGTCTCGAAAAAAAAAAAAGTGAAACTATATATTGTAATGAATTAATAGATTATTATTATTCATAGAAGGCCTCATTCATGAAACAGTTCTGCAGTATTTCTAGTCTTGAGGTTTCATTGAGACAGTTCTGGATGTGCAATAGATGAATAATTCTTTATGAAACAGTTTAAAATTTTCTCCCTCTTTTGTGATGTCCTTTTTTCTTACATATCAAATAACAAGTAGCATACAAATAAAGATGGTTCTCTCCACAAAGCAGTTGAACCTTCACCTCACTGCTAATGCAGCAGAACTTTCTTTTGGTAGAGATTAGGGTTTTGGCCACATCAGAGGATTGTGGAATATGCAACATATGGAATTCAATCATCCAGCTTTTCCTTGGGCAAACTTCCCACTGATTCTGGTTAGACTTCCAGCTTTGCCTGTGATTACAGAAGTTGAAAGGCTTTAAAGCACGGGGCTACAGAATGCATAGTCTGCAGGGTCATATATAGCCTGCAAAGTGAGTGTTTAATTTTGGCCTGGTACCTTCCTTGGTTGGCCGGTCAGCCAAGGAGCTGTGAAGCCTGCCCTTGCCAGTTCTTGGCTTGGCCTCTGCATAATGTTTTTGGTTAACAAAACTGTTCATCCAGTGGGGTCTGAAAGGGGACTGGGGAGAGAGAGAGGAGATGCAAACCCATGGAAGGAAAGAAAGAAAGTAGTTGGGAGTTAAGCTTAAAGCACAGCTTCAAGCTTCTGTGTAATACTGAATCTGAGACTGCTGAGTCGATACACAAGGTTGGCAGTGTGGGAGCTCCTGGTTGGGAGGCTGTATCCCACAGCTGTGGCACTCACAAAGGATTTACTGCACTTCACAAGTGTGATGTAGCGAAGACATGGAAGACACAGGTTTCTCTTTGCACCATTAGTCAAAGTCTATGATGTAGGTGAACAATTGGAGCATTGGTTGAAACTTTGCAACACAGAGCCAGAAATTGTAAATCCTGCTTTTTATAAAATAGCCTTTATTTTTGAAGTGGCTGGTTTAGATACCAAGATTTTTCAGACAGCCATATCAAGTGCTTATTTTTCAGAGAGCATGCCCAACCCCTCGACAAGATCAAGCAAGTAAATCAGCAGCCCAAAGTTATAGGTCACCTCTGGAGGGTCAACTATCTAAGTCTTTCCCATGTTAATTTGCCAGAGTCAAAGACAGCTGGAGCAGATGTTTATGCGTTCACAGGGCTGGTAATAACTCTGCAATCTGCTTCCCTCTTATGGATTTCGTGATTTATTTTTTGACAATGGTTTTGTTATGTTGCCCTCTGTCCCAAGGTAAAACATCCCAAAACACAGCACCTGCTGTCTGCTCTGAACCACGCTGGTCACAAACCCAGGTCGCTGATTAGAAGTATAGGGGGAGGAGAGAGAAGGATAGAGAGAAACATGAGGAACCTTAGCAACGCTAGGGCAGTAGCAAGGAAAAGGATAACTATAGGAAGGCAGAGGAGAAAACAGAAAAGAATACATACAAAAGTTAAGAGCAAACTGAGCAACAGGAATGACAGTAAGAAAGCAAGGATAAAGAGGAGAGGGAAGGGGAGAAGTAGGAACAAGACAGAGTAAGAGAAAAGGGAGAGCATCGATAGAACAAGTGGTCGTGAAATACAATCTGAGCCTTAATTTCTAATACACCAAAATTTCTCTCTTCATTGTCAAGGTTACGAATATACATAATTTTTGCAGTTGTGCCAGGAGAGGAGGGCAAGAAGAAGACGAGCTGGAGTAGATTTTTCTCATGAGTAGTCTCTGCTTTTATCTTCTGTACCCAAAAGCGAAGTCCAGCCAGCCCTCTGAATGTAGCAAGACAATAGATGGGGCCACACCCCAAAGCACCATCTATTTATTTTCTTTCTCTTTAATTTCAACTTTAAGGATCTCTCCTTCTCCTGCTCTGGGGGATGGTGTCATACTAATGATCAGAGACCCCTTACTGGTTGTTCTCTGCATAACTGCAGGTTTAGCATCTGCATCTGGCTTTTCCTTTTTAGCAGGGGGTGCAGAGGAGGCTGGGGGCTCCGAAGGCTTCTTCTCCTCTTCTTTAGGCTTGGTCTCTGTTTCAGCTTGAGTATCCTAGAAGCAAGAAGTTTAATGTTTTCCAATACTGCAGAAGAAATTCAGGAAGTAGCTCTATTCTGTACATGCCATGGAAAGGCACAGCATGGCAACTGTATTAATTGCATGCAGCACATGTAAATTTCTATTCAGATGCTGAAAATTGGTTTCTAAATGAAAAATGCCATTTCAGAATCAGAATATCAGTATAAAACCTAGGAAATGCATGTGGCTATTCATAGTATCTGCTTCTTACTAACACAGAGGGATGAAACAGGCCCATTTTGGGGCACAGAACCTTTCCTTAGGTCTTGCCTTCCTTTATGTGCTTACACTAGTGGAGAAAGAAAGAGTGTTACGTGAATCTTGACATACTTCACACTGCCCCAATTCCTTGGCCAAGCCTATTTGCTATTAAGTTCACAAATACACACTAAATTGAGCGGTATTTCTGCTCCAATCATAGTGTTGTGGTCATTTATGTAAGCAAAGTGCAAAGTTCTTTATTAAACTTAAATATAACCACAGCTATTTCAGCTCTAAAGAAAAGCATTCTGCCGCCTTTGGGTAAATATGTAGAAGTGAGCAGATTCTTATTAACATTAATGTTTCTCAGAACAGAGTATAATGTGGGAATTATTTTTCATCAGTTAAAACAACAGTTTTCTCATAAGTGTGAGATATTAGAGATTTAATCCGTTTTAGCTGTGTGGGCTACACTTTATATTTTGTCTTCAGGACTTTTAACAACCAGAGATCTGACACTGAATTGGAAAGTTCACCGTGTGCCCGAGTCAGCTGGCTCAGATTACTGTGTTTGGGTATTTCTGTATTTACTGTTGTTTACATAAAATTAGAAGATCAGATGCCCTTGAGGCCTTTGTGAAATCCATTTATCCTTACTTTCTTAGAGGTTTTTTTGTTTGCTTGCTTTTTCCCCTTGCTTTTGTTTTCTCTGGTCTGCATAAACTCCAGGTTCAGAAAGATTGAGCCAAATTTTAGAATTAGTGTTTACAGAGATTAGGAAAAGTGATTATATCTCAGCTACTGGGAGGTTTTGCTGTTGATTGCAGCAAGGCTAAATTTTCATCTACTCTGTTTGCCCAAGCCCTCTCAGTGGATTCTACTCTGTTTTCTGTGTCTTTACCCGAGTTTCTTGTTGTCTCTTCAGCTGCAGCAGCTTAGCAAGGCCCTCTCTTCCTTTTCCTCCAAGCATTGCTTTAAACAATTTCGGAGTTTCCTGTTTCTGCCCAAAGAGACTGGCCAAGCCCCGTGGTTGTTGCACCGGTGGTCCTGGAGGAGGTTTCCCCTTCTGCTTCAGCAGCACCCTGGAGGCAGAAGGGAATAAGAACACACAGCAGAGCTGTGAAACTGAGCAAAGTTCCCTCAAAGCTTAAATGCCACATTTATGCATGAAAATCTGGTGGGTTTTATTTGGTTCCCAGGTCCAGTGACAAGAGCAAAATTGGAAACAATAAAGGTTTTGCCCTAGGCTCTGGTAAAGTTGGAGGCAACTGTTCAAATTTGGAGTTGCTTACCTATATCCTGGAATGTAAACAAGGTCTGACTCAAATTAAGGTGTCACAAAACAGATGAAAGATTTTTGCAAAGAAAGAAGAGGTGTGGAGGGGGATGGGTGCCCCATACCTGAGGTGGCAGTCTCCTACCTGGCCTTCTGGATGCAAATTCAGAGAGCATTTAGCGCTCCACTGGGAGTCCAGTTGACACTTGTGGAGGAAATATTTTCCCAAACTAACTTCCAGCATGGGTCATCTGTCACAGGTCAGGTTAGACAGTGGTAGTTATTTTTGGTCATCTTCAGTAGAAGAAGACACCCTGACGATATAAACACTACTGCCAATCTTGTGGCAGAGTGGATTTTCACACCGTTCTGTAGCTGTACTGATTTGCAGCCATAATGACAAGAAGTGAGAATGACTAATGAGGGTAAAGATTAGATGACTAAAGATCTGAGATAGGTGGGACCAGTGAAAAGCAGAGGTTTCCCATGCTTTCAGTTTCTATTAGATTACTGCACAGTTTTCAAGGCCACTTTTCTATCCTCGCAAAAGCCTTGACTTCAGGCTCTTTGTGAGCAAGGCCTATACTCGCAGTCTGAAGTACAGTAAATCCCATAGTACTGTAATTTTCTCCATCATCTTGTACTTTGGGAATTTCAGAAGTGAAGGGTTTACTTTTTTTATTTGATTGTCATAAATTTAAAAAGTGCACTTTAGCATCTTGCATGGCCTTATTATGTAAAAACCATACAGGGGTTATCAGGCAGGTGATAATAGAGCAAATTTCTTGCTTGAATAAATGCCTTCAGTTTATTTCAAGGAGCCCTTTAAGGGTGTCAGATGACCACAGAGAATTCTAATGTAAACCTTCCAGGGCAGAGCAACTGGTAACTTCATTCCAAAACCAAACATAACCACAGTCTTTATGAAAACAGTGCACAAATTTCCTCTTGGTGCCTAGTTTTGGCAGAATTTGTGGATGCCTAGACAGGTGAGCAAAATACATGTCCTCCTGCACAGGGCAGGTACTGCATATCTTTGAAATTAAACAGGAAATCCTGTTAAAACTGATAACCTGAAATTAAACAGGTTTTCGTCTGATATCTAGAGAGGTCTTTGAGCTCAAGTGGGAGTGCAGGTACAAAAAGTGGATGATGAAGCTCCTTGATTGAGAAAGGCTGTCTGGAGGAAGCAGAGTTTAATGGATGGGCAAAATATGCAAGAAAGCAGAAGAGGCAGTGTGGGACAGAGAGACAGGAATAACAAGGAATGATGGTCTGCTACTGTATAGATAGAAACTGGAGAAAAGTCAGGAATGATAGATGCTGGGGATCATTGGTCAGTGGATTTGTTCCACTTTTCTACCTGTTAACGGTGGTTTTGAAAATTGAGCAGTCAGTTCATTCTGTGTCTGGGTTCCTTGTTCCTCAGGGGCATCATGATTCTCAAGATACTGTTGTTTGACTACCAGGGCTGTTACAACATGATGAATGCAGCCATTTGCTAGCGCTTCCAAAATACAAAATGTCTCTCCCGTGCTATGTTTAGTCTTCTCTGGGGGAATTTCAAGTCTGGGACCAACCTTCCAACCTTTGATAGCAATTCAAGGCAACAGCTGAGAACAATAGGGGTGCTGAAGTATACTAATAATGACAAACTGTTTCAAGTATTTGGACCTTTTACAAGGTGGTAAGGTACTTATTTTGTCATAATTTTGTGACAAAATCTGACAATACTTTGCCCTTTCAAAGCTGTGAAAGTGGTGATCCTAGCAAGCTACATCCAAAAAAAGGTGAAAAGCACTCTTGTTTTGAAATCCCATTTTGGAATGCTTTTGAACAAAATGCACAGGTATCCAATCTGTGTAGCTCCATCTTGTCAGGCCTTACTTTAAATCCATTCCTAACTTCTGCTTAAGGTTTTGGAAATGCATACAAGTCTGTGGGTGCATTGAAGCATATCTCTGTAGAATTAATTGCCTGTGTAAGGTTGCATCTTTGAAAACCTATTCCTTAAGTGACATCTGTCCTGCAGATTCTTTCTTGACGATATAAGGAGTCCTGATATGTATCCTTATCTCCTATTTTTTTTGTTACATTAAATACAATGTAGAAGGCAACTACATTCAGGATTTCATTCTACTTACCACATTACCACAGCCCTTGGGATTCTTTCCAAGACCACGCTTTCCGCTAGAAACTACCGGGCGAACCTGACCTCTAAAACCAAATGTGTTTACAACTGTTACTTTTCCAAGAAAGGAATGCAAATCGTCTAGAAGTCACAACTGTCCGTCCTGCAGCTAAATGATATGATTTAAAAACTGTTATTAGGACATACTTTGCTTTCTTCATGAGAAGTTTTTCTGAGTCAGGATAGTTCACCAAGATTTCATTGAGTGTTTTCTTGTCCAGAATGAAAAGGTTGGCAAAGCCATGAGCCACCACGTTGGCGGTCCTTCGATTTCCTCCACCTGCAGCTAATAGGCTGGAATGAAAATAAACATCATCAGTCACATCATCAGTGTTACTCGCCCTAGTTAGGAATCTCTTTGCTGGTGGTTCTCCATTAAAGTCATTGTAAAGCTCACTTATGGAGCTGGCTGTTCTATCCAGTGTTCTGTAAAGGCCCTGTGCAGATGGGATTAGAAATCCCATCTCAGGAAGGCAAATTGTCACTCTTGGTCAGGCATATGTAGATGCTAAGGACTGGGAAAAGCTTTGCTACAAAGAGACATTCTGCTAAGAGATACCCATGGCTTGACTGCGCTT
This sequence comes from Mohoua ochrocephala, assembly GCA_013398855.1. Taxonomy (NCBI): domain Eukaryota; kingdom Metazoa; phylum Chordata; class Aves; order Passeriformes; family Acanthizidae; genus Mohoua; species Mohoua ochrocephala. Next base: position 8,650 of record VZTA01019363.1, on the reverse strand, counting down.
GTTTTAGTCCTCATGTGAACTTGGCATTTCCTCAATTTTATTGCTGAAAATTATTTGCTTCAGTAGTAGAGCAACATTATTTACAGTGAATGAATGATTCTCCCCCAAGGATTTTCATTTTCTTGAGTAAAAAACTTCTGTGGGGCTCTAGTTTTCAGTTTTCTCACATACCACGTCTCACGTTTGAATGTTGGCAAGCTGAATGATACAGCTGAGGAAGGTCTTCCAGGCTGACAGCTACAAATGTATCTGCCAGAAAAAGAAGGCTATTTTGTTTCGAACGTAAGGCATTAGACCAGTTTAGCCAGCAGCAGTTGGCCAGAGGGAGGATATCTAAAAAAAAAATTAGATCTACAAATAAAAATAAATTGTTCATCTTGCACTAAGCAATTGAAGAGACTTCACTTCTCAGCTGTGCTGATAAGTAAGAGAATTTGCATTTTGCTCTTAATACTAAAATTGTTCTATCGCTGTATTCAAGATCTACCCTAAAATTTGTCCTTTAAAGATTTCCCAGTGAATGAATATTTTTAGAGAGCTTTTAGTATTATCTAAATTTGAAAGTTATTAATAAAAGATATTCTGGGCCCCAGTAAACAGGAATTGATACCCATCTGAAGTAATAATCAAGAATATATAAATATTTGGTTTAATATTAAAGATATTTATAGAACATATTTCTAACTATTGAATCATATAGATAATATATTTAATTTGTAAAGGATAGTAGGAGACCTCTGCAACTGTGTGTGCAAAGCTATATTTACATGCCCACAGAGTGTTGTTCTGCAACTCAAGACAGCAATCAATACATGAACTGAAGCTGAAAATGCAGTTTATCATCTTCTTTTTAAACAATTCTGTACAATCCCTCAAATAGAATAAAACTCTCTGCACAATAGGAAAAGCTGCTAAAGAAAATTGCAAACACCTTTTGAGCTCTGATGAATCACTTCTCAACAAGTCATTGAACAACCATTTTTAGGCTTCCTAACAGAAAGCTCATTTTATCAAGGTAGTTGAGGACTAAAGAGATCAAGTTTTTCATTATGGTGATGATGTGAGGTGAATTTTTCAAGTAAAGCAGTCTTTGCTCAAACAGAGTTATCTTTGACTAAGGACTTATGTACTTCAGCATTCAGTCTGGTTTGGTTAGTGTGTGAAGAGTTATATGACCAAATTTTTAAAAACAGATACATTTGCCTTGCAGTGGTTCTTGTTAATGTAATATCTATATTAATCACAAAATTGGCTTTTTTTACCTAACATTTCTTACTCCAGTTGTGAGCCTGAAATGCTGTAATACTAGTACAAGTTGATAACCTTAGAATTCTTATGCTAGCAAATTAAATTTCAAGCTATAAAGTTGTCCGAGTGATGACTCAGCTTATCTATTGTTTTTATAGATCTCTCTAGGAAGCTGCTGTTAATTGAAATTGGGGAATGGCTTGTGTTATCAGCTGAACATGCAGGGTTGTGGTGGCTCAGCTGGGCACCTCTGTGCATGTGAGGAGAACTGGTAAGTCAGGAAAGGGAAATAAGTCTGGATCTTGCTTCTGAGAAGGATGTCAAACTCCAAAGGGCAGAGCCCACTGAAAAGCAGCAGCTGCCACTTTGAGGGAAATCCTGGACCAAAGTAATGGAAAATGTCATCTTTCGCAAAACTAAATAGTCCCTGTAGTTTGGATTTTTTATATAAAGTTTAAAATTACAAAACAGCTGAAAGCTGAAGCTGAGATCAAACATTTAGAGACCTTCCTGCCAAAAAATTCTCCATTATAAAATGGAGAAATGTTTTAGTTTTTCCAGAATTAACATTTTCTGATAGGAAATAGCTCTAGTGAAATACCAGTAAATGGATGAATGAGGACATCTGGCTTCAAGTGTAACTTTCTCTGGGCTAGTGAAATGTCGTTATAACTGAATTTCTCTTGTTCAGAATTGTCTGTGCTGACGGGCTCTCATTAAGGCAACAATCTGTTTGCTTCTGATTCTGAAATTATTTTACTTCACCAAACTGATATTATCTATACAGGAAAGTTGCAGTGAGGGTAAAATGTTAATTGGAACTCCTATTACTTAATCCCTTTCTGTAATTTCAAGGAAAATTGGCAAGGGACATGTTCGATCATTTCTCTTGCATTGGCTTTCTAGTATAATTCAGGGAATTTTTTGGAAATAAACAGTTTTTATTTTCTTTAATTCCTTTGCCCTGGAGACTTCTAAGCATCATTTACATGCATTTTGAAGAGAGTGAGATTAAATAGCAAGTGTTTTATAAATCATGTACCTAAACCACTCAGAAGGAAGCTGACATATTTCTGTAAACAAATCTTGAATTGGAAATCAGAAGGAAATCAGCCTGACATCAGGTTATAACCATTATGAAGTGAGAGGAAAACTTGAATGTCCTAAAAGAAGTAGTACGTAATCCATTAAAGAATATTTTTTTCCATTTGCTTGTGGTATTCTGTATTCAGAAGACCTTGACAAAATTTATATAAAAAGGCACAATACAAGCTCGTTATTTTCTAGCACCTTGCCGCAAGGAAGAGCATATTTCTGCTGATACACTTAGTGCATCATGTTTGCCAGTTGCTGTGGTTTTTCTCCTCAAGTTTATCCACTGCCTGACATTTTATATGCAAATTACACATGTCTGAATGGGTTTGCTGCTGCAGTAGGTCAGCGATGAATAAAACAAGACTAGAAGCGTAGCATTATAGCTTTGCTGAGGGTTTTGCTGGCCATATTGGCAATTATGTAAAGAGTAACATGTACTGGGAAATGAATCTTTAAAGGTCGTTGTGTGGTTCTCACGTGGAAACGAGCGCTCACCTGTGTTAGATCAAAAGTGTAAAAATCTCTTCCTTGTTTTAAAACCAACAGTTATCATTTCTCAGTTTAAAATACAAAGTTCTCACTTCAAATGCCAGACTAATAAAGAATTGAAAAAGCATATGTGTGTTACATATGGGGGCTGCTTTAGCTTTTTCTTCTGTCTCTTCATTATTCAGCCCTTATTGATGAGTTTGTTCTCAGTCTTTCTGCATAACTTGCAATACAGCCTTTTGTTTGGATGCTTCGCTCAGGTACTATATTGTCACACAGAGAAATACCTTCCAAATAACCTTCTCTCAAAGAGCTGATATAATTTCACTTTCCCACTTAATGAACAAGTTCTGTAACTATGAGATATATCAGATGTTTTCCACTTGAGGTCTAAGCAAGTTCTGTACGCACATCATTGGATAAGCAGGAATGTTTCCCCTACTATAAAGGCAGACACGAGTGGAAGACAAATGTAAACCTGGCACAGAGCTGATTATTGCCTTTTAGAAGGCAGATTAAAGCTACCAGAAAGAGGATTAACAACAACAGGAAGGCAGCTGGAATAAACCAAGGATCCAGTTTATCACATCCAGCAGCACATTTACTTTATTACTTTTCCTCAGGCCAACCTCAGCAGAGGGGTACAGTGCCTAAAACTGGCACTTGATTGGCTAATTGGGGAACATAGCACATAAGAATTCATGGATGTTGCATAGAAAGTACATGCAGAATATAAAAACCATTTCTAGCCACCAGAAAAAAATTCTCATCTGGATAAATTCAGACAAAAAAATCTGGTCTATCCACCTTTTTCTTTTCTTGTATGCTCTTAAATAAATACTTTTTCAAATTGGGATGTCTCATTTTCAGTAATTTAGTCCCTACTTCAGCTCCTAAATGAACTATTTTTAGTTGCTATTTTAGATTTTTTGTGTCTGTTTTGTTGGAAATTAATTTTCATCTTTGCCATCTCCTGTTTATGGGCACCTCGTCTTATTATGCAGACAATAAAATGCATTTGGTCCTCCTGTATTGCAGACAGCATAACAGGGAGATGTGTTAAATCTTTAAAATGCTAAAGAAGAAATTTGTCTGTATATCCCTGTGTATGTCGATCAAAACACTGGTCTCAGATCTTACCCTATTAATCACTGATGCTTCACTTAGATTTTCCTTCACTTACCTGCATCTCCTTGCTCAGTGTCCTCTTTGTTGATCCTACCCACTTTCTAGCCTCCCCATGATAGCTGTCATGCTTACCACAGAGAAGTTAAACAACCACTGATTATTTGACAAGTTCTAAAAAAAGCATTAAAAACAGTGATGGACCTACCTGATCTCTCCAAATACAGCTCCTGCTCTTAGTGTAACCAGGACTTTGGTACCATCAGGGCCTCCAAGGACTTGAACTTCACCCTGTTTGATGATGTACATCTCTCTGCCAATCTCTCCCTGGGCATACAAACATATAAAGAACCCATGTTTTAGGAACGCTGTTTGTTGTTAGAATAATATGACAGGTTCTTCTCTCGGGAGCATATCGCTATTATGAGGCAAAGCAGCAATGTAGTTTTAAAAGCAAAAAAGCAGCAGCAACGAAGCCAGGACAGAGAATATAGGGACTTGCACTTCCTATCTCTTCACGTGGTCCTCAAAGCTTGCATGCAGCATCTCCTTGGTGAAGTAGGGCGAGACCAACATACATCGAAGGGGAACATGGTTCCAACATTCCCAACTACATGTTGCAGCATTAATAAGATTGCTATGGTTGTTGGTCCCATAGTAGATTTATGCAAGTGAGAGGCCTTTTAGCTCTGAATCAAGCTGCAATAAGTTGATACTTCAATTTCTCATAATCCATCTTTGTTAAGAACCGTTTGCATCGGACTGCAGTATCAAGACATTGAATCTGTTGCTGTCCTTTTATTCTCTCTGTTGTGTCAGAGTCCCAGCTGTAGTCTAAGATCCTTTCATGCTGTGCATTGTATAAGCAAACACACCAAACTACTCTTCCACCCTTCTTAGCCAACAGCAATTCTGGGATTGGTCTTTGAAGGGACACACTTCATCCTTCAGTGTATTCACAAATGTTAAACTTCTACACAGTGGAGTCAGTGGAACGAACCCAGCATTCCGGAGGAGGATTGTGTGCTTAACTCTTGGAGGGAACAGGACCTTAGTGAACATGTTGGACCAGAACTGCTAAAGACAACTTAAGGGGTTCTGATGGTCACTTCTGGATGTGGTGGGACCTGGTGGGTCACTTGCCAGAACAGTAATAGTACGGATTACTGTCCCTCCCTCCAAGCTTTAATTGCATCTTATTTTGCCCTATGTTTATATGCCTTCTGGAAAGGGACTTGGGCTCACTGGTCAGAAGCTGAGCTGGTTACCTGTGAACTACCTGTCTGGCCAGGTTTAAGCCAAAATGCTGAGACAAGAGAGGCATCTTCGCTGAGACAGTTTGACAGCATTCAGCTAGAAGCCTGGAGATGGCTCAGAGTTGTGAGTGAAGGCAGAGCAGATCCTGCTGGAGGGAGCTTTATGGGATGCAGTATATTTTCTACATTCTTAGATAATTCTACTTAAGAGTATCTGAGTACACAAATGAAGCACAGGCAAAGCATCATAGACTGAGATCTGTAGGCTGGGTTTGTATGTATAGAAGTATAGAAACAATAAGTTTGATCCATTTTAAATATTAAAATTTCATGAGGTATCATTAGATAAGCCATATTTACATTAAATGCTTTCCCATATTACTGTAATTTCATGTTTGGTAATGTAAGTAATAAAATCCATATTGTCTTGTTCTAGGTTGAAATTTGAGAGCACATTTGTTGTTATTACATAGAGTAGCTTAATTAATTTTATGCTTTCTAATTCAGTCAGGATTAATTTTATTTAAAGGACATTGTTGACCGATATCTGAACTCTTTTTCTAAAATACATAATATAATTCTTATTTGAACAGGACAAGAATGCTCACCTTTTTGCAGACAAAGTCACCAGGTAAATACACAATGGATTTCAGCCTTAGCAGCATGTCATATATCATCTGCGTATCACAGCCCTGTTAAAAGAGAGTTGATCACTCTGCTAATTCAGTATTAAAAGTGACTATTAGTGCCTCAAAAGCCAACAATACAGGAACGACCAATGGATTCCATAAGTGGAATGCAAATCCAAAACATCACAAAGATCAGCTATTAGAGCTGAGAAAGACTGAAAGAGTTGTTATTTCAAATACTTATAAGGTTCTCTATGGGTTGAACATATTTTCATTTTTTTACAAAGTCAGTTTCTGTACATCCAGATTTTCTGAGGAAGCTCAGTTAGTGTTGTGTTCAGAGCTTTATGTGTCTTTTATGGGAATTTTATGGGATTTTTTTTTTACTGATCTGGGGGAAAAAAACAGATCATGTCAAATGTTGGTATGAATCTATGAATTCCATTCCTTCAGCAAGTATGGAAAAGCTGTTGTGCCAGAAGTACAATTTTAAGTACGCATTTAAATTGTAGCTCTGGAAAACTACCATGGTAAGTAAAGAGAAAGCTCCTTTGCACAAAAACTGTCTATGATGCAGCTTTCTCTACACCTATGTTACATTGCCATAGCATGGGTGATCTCTCAGGCAGACCTGGATGGCTACAGC
>VZTA01019359.1:13719-25861 GCA_013398855.1 Mohoua ochrocephala | reverse complement strand
TTGCCGCGGGCCCCCTTCACGGGACCCGCGCTGACAGGGGCTGCGAGGGCTGCGGGGGCCGCCCCGGACACATTCCCGTGTCCGGGGGTTGGCTCTGGGTGCTGCGGTCCGGGCGGGGAGCCCCGGAGCTGCCAGCTGCCCTGGGTGGTCCCAGACTACCAGGACAAGCCGCTGCAGCCGGGAGCATGCGAGAGCGGGAGGGGACGAATGCCTGGCAGTTGGACTGGGGTCCCGGGGGACTTCCCGGGATGACCGGGAAGGGCAGAGATGGGGGTTGTTTGGGAGACGGGCCAGCCTGGGAGGCAGCAGTGCTGGGACCGCCAGTGCCGGTGGGGACATACCCCAGGCTCGGCCCAACAGAAGCCAGGGAGACTTTGCCAATGTCCTGGTAGGAACAGGATGGAGCAAAGGGTCCATTTTGTCCTGCTGGCAGAACACCCAGGATCTCTGCCTGTGGGAGCCGGTGGCAGAGCAGCCCCTGGCCCGACCTCATCTGGCTGTACCAGCCTTCCCACGCGCCTGCCTTTGGGACAGGGACTCCTCTATTGAAAAGAAAAGCTTTGCTGGCAGGTCCTGACTCTTCCCTCTCTGGGCCAGTTTTTAAAGGGAGAACTGGAGGGGCCCATGGGTGCTGAGCAAGCAGCCCCATGGGTAGATTTTGGATGACAATGAGGACTTCTGGGAGGCAGCCACAGAGTTGAGCTGGGCCAAGTGGACGCATACACGGCCACAGTCTGGCTTAGGGGTGCTTTTGAGGTAATGCTGGCTCCGAAAGAGCCCTGGCCCTATTTGCACACCCGGTGCCTGATCCCTTAAGCCAGATAAGTGTCACAGCTGCAACACAATGCTAAGGTTCAAGCTCTAGACCAGAAGCTCTCACGTCACTCCCCTCCAAACTGCTCTTTGCTGCCCCAGGGAGCCCAGCTGGGCCAGGAGGGCCAAGCGCCTCACATTCCCATGGTTCCGCTCACCATCGCTTGCCATGGCAAATGGGGCTGGAGGAGACAGAGGCTGGCCCTGCCCAGCGTTTGTGCTGCCAGCCCCGAGGAGCATAGAGGGGCATGGCACCAGACAGGACTGGATGCAGTAACTGCCTGCGTCTCCCAAGGCCTAGGCAGAGTAGGAATGGGGCCAGGGCCAGAAGGGGAGAGGGACATGGTGGCCACCAGCCAGTCCTTATGCTGGCAACAGCTGCTTGGCTTAGCACATCCAAGAGGCGGGCCACGAAAATGAGGACTGAGTTTTCCTGCCCATCCCAATGCCAGCAGAGACTGTGCACAGGGAAGGAGCAGGGTGGGAAGGAGGCAGCACGTTGCTGCTCCGAACACCGGCAGCTGCTGCCATCCCTGCACCAAATGCCGACAGTCAGAGCGGTGTGTCGTGGTGCTGCATTGCAGGCTGGGAGCCCTGTGCATGTGGAGGGCTGGCAAGGAGCCGGCACTGGGGCTCTGGCAGGCTGCATTGGGAAAGTTGGGGACGGAAATTGAGTGATTTCATAGGATGACAAAGGCCGGATGTTATTGATTATTTACCTCCCAAAACGGGGGTGTTTTCCAGCTTTCTGAACAACTGCAGAGACACAGACATCAGGTCAGGAGGGGATGAAATCAAGGTGGAGCTATGGCCGAGAAGCTCTAAAATGAGCCTGCTGGGACATTCTGTTCAGTTGGGAATGGTTCTGTGACAGTGCTGACACTTGAAAAGAACTTGGACAGAGCCCTAGGGGTGAGCCGCAATCCCTCACTCTGCAGCCGACTCGCCTGAGGATTTAAGTTAAATCTAGCCTTTAAGTTAAAAAATGAGATACATTGGCAACAGCCCTGAGGGGTCTGAGCAACACTACACAGCCTCCTATCAGAAGCACTGTAGTATGAATGGCCAGGCTGGGGGGGCACAGGCACTCCCACCTCAAGGAGACATGGGCACCGCGTGCCTTCTGCCAGGTGGGTCCTATGACGGGCACGGCACCGCATGTGGGCCACCACGTTGGGGCTCCCTGCCAAAGTGTCTCTGGACAAAGCCCAAGCCCCCTCCTCCCTGCATAAGCAAGCCTCGTGCTTGGCTGCCCGCAGCAATCTGCCAGCTCCCAGTTCTGTGCTGCCACACAGGGTCTGCTGCTCACCCCACATAGCCCCGTGCCTCTCCAGAGGCCATGTGCGGCTGGGACTGCCTGGGCACCGCAAGCCAGCGATGCCAGGAAGGGCACCGGAGGCTGCCAGATTAGAGGTGAAGAGCTGTGGGGAGATGCAGGTGGCTGTCACTTCCAGAGAAGCTGCCTAGTCAGTAGACAACGGGCTAATAATCCCTCCTGGCTGCTGAGCAGGTCTGCCCCGGGGTGAGGCACCTGCTCGCACAAGGGCAGGGAGGGTGGCTGCTGCGGGCAGCTGCACCCCGAGATCATGGGCAGGACGGCAGGCCGAGGTGAGCACAGGACAGCGTGGGCGGCAGTGCTGAGTTGCACTCCTGGCAGACATCCACACTGCCAGCCTCTGCAGCCGGGCAGGAGCCCACAATACCACAGAACTGTGGAATCATGGAATCTCTGAGGTTGGAAAAGACCTTTAAGATATCACTCAGTGCTGTGGCACAAAACAAAAATTTTGTTTGTGGGAACAAAATATATGGTGCTGAAAGGGTCATCATTTTAAAACCAGCCTTGGGGACCAAAACCAAGGGGTCAAAGCAGCCCAAGTGCAGCATCATCTTGACATTATGACAGAAGACCCCTGGACACCCTGAGCACATGGCGGGAGTGTGGTGCCATTGCCAGAGCCCTCCAGTGACAGCCTGGACACAGCCTCCCCCACCGGCTCTGTGGCACCACGGTGAGCACAGCGCCAGGTGCCCAGGACCTTCACCCTGGCATTACCCAGCTGGTCCTGGCAACATCCAGCTGAGTTCGGGTGCTCTAGAAAGGCTGAAGAGAGGTTGCCCTGATTTGCTGGCTGTGGTCTGGGGCTGTTCAGGGGAGGGTGCACTCCAACCAGGTGCTCAGTCAGCACTGCAGCAGGCACAGCACCTGCAGGCAGAGCCTGGAGTCTCAGGGTTTGGATGCTGAACACCTCAGGGAAGGTGTAGACAGCTGTGGCAGGCAGCATGCTTCAACCCATAGAAGTCTCCTGCTTGCTGGGAGTAAGCTGGCTTTCCTTAGGAACCTCTACTGCTCCTAGGCATCCTCTGTCATGTAGAAAGCACAGCAAGTGGTCCTGGCATGCCCAGCAGCATGACCCATGCTGGAGTAGTGGAGGAACCTGTCCAAGTGTCCCATTCTGATCAGTAAATGCTTTTTTACAAGTGTGTCACCCTGGGGAGACAGTGGCCAGCAGACGACAGGGGCAGAAGCAGCGAGGGAGGCCAGGGCAGGCTGCGTCCCATGCATGCCACGTCAGCCTCTTAGCTGGGTCATCTCATCAGGGCACAGGTCTGTGTGTGGGTTGGGAGCAGCCCTCAGCCCCCTCAGCCCTGGGACGAGTTCTTGTCTGGAGCAAATGCCTCCTTCTGCTGGTCTGGGCAGGAGCTGCTAGTGCTTCCCCACGCGATGCAATGGGAGCCCTACCTCCCTTCATTTCTGCACAACACAGGAAGCCATGAGCAGTAGCCAAGCTGTGGGCGAAGGGCCACATTCCTTGGCCTGCAGACACAGGGGAGGAGGCAGTGGCAGCCACAGGGCTCTGCATTGCAGCACAGGATTGGTGCTGGCAGCCAGAACCAATGCCCAGCGTGAGCACTCAACCCAAGAGCAGGAGCTGAGCACAGCCAGGACTTGCTGCTAGTGCTGATGTCCAACTGTTGCTCCCAACAACCAGACCTGCGCTAGCCCGGGCACCTTCTCTCCCACGTGGATCCCCCCAAAGCTATGTCACCCCCAAAGCAGGCCTCTCTCAGAAGGGGAGACAGGTGTCCCCAGGGATGCAGGACCCCCTCCAGCCACCAGCCAGGTCTCCTGGGCTGACAAGGGCCAGTCCTGTCCCACTAAGGTGAGTGGAGGCACCCTCGAGAGAGATTCGGCCAAGGCAAGCACTGGCAGGGTCCTGCCCTGCCAATCTCCCTGTAAGCGCAGAACAAGTACAAAGCCTGTCTAAAGTGGGAATGAGGTCAAGGGACAGCCTCCCACTAAGCTGATTAGAGAAAAGTATCCCCCTAATACAATAAACTGCATTGGGACCGTGCGGTTCCCACTGGCTGCAGATCAGGGTCAGCCAATCTCCTGCCCCGCAGCATCCGGGGGGGCAGAGGCGCGGGGGGTCCAGGGGTCAAGCAAGCCAGGACCCCGCAGACTGCATACCCTGCCTCTCCTACCCACTGCATCAGCAGACAGGGAGCAGCCTCCTTCCGTTCGAGCTGGCATCAGGGCAGCCCCAGGGAGGATAAGGGGAGTGGGACCCCCACTCTGCAGCCCAGCTGCCCTGGCAGCTCAGTGTGGGGATGGGCTCACATGGCCCCACTGCTCGCCTGGCAGGTTCTCCCACCCTGGGGCCCTGCTGTGTGCTTGATAAGGAGCCGCTCCCTAAGGAATGGTCCAGATTTGCTTGTGGACTCTTGTCTTGGTTCAGCGCCAGCCCTTGGCTTGGGCTGCTCCCTGCCCTCGCCCTGCAACACCTGTAACTGCCTCCCTGCTCTCAGTTGTTGTGGACAAGCAGAGCATTTGACCCCTCCCCGAGCTCCCCTGCCCATACCTGCACAGGCACAAGTGCTGGGGTCCCCTGGCCCCAAAGGACTCATTGGTGTCTCCTCCCACAGCGCTGAGTACCCCGACCTGCGGAAGCACAACAACTGCATGGCCAGCAACCTGACGCCAGCCATCTACGCCAGGCTCTGTGACAAGGCAACCCCAAATGGCTGGACCTTGGACCAGTGCATTCAGACTGGCGTCGACAACCCTGGCCACCCCTTCATCAAGACTGTGGGCATCGTAGCTGGTGATGAAGAGACCTATGAGGTGAGTGGCAGCCAGAGCCTTGCCTGCAGCAGCCAGAGGAGTCCCAGTACCCACGGCATAAGCAGCAGCCTGGGGCATTACTGCCCACCTCCTCTTGCCCAGCCTGAGCAGCTGGAGAGGCCCCTGGAAAGTCTCCACGTGCTCCTGCAGGACACAGGGCTCCTTTGGAGCAGCTGCTCCCGGAGCCCTGCGGTGTCCCGCTCCACTTGCCCCGTGGATTGCTGTTGCACTGCAGGACACACTGTCCCCCACACTGGCAGTGTGGCCCTGCCGGGCTTGTGGCAGGGGCTTCATGAAGCATTAGGTCTGCTGTACATTGTCCCACTTGCTTTCAGGTGTTTGCCGACCTGTTTGACCCTGTGATTCAGGAGCGGCACAATGGATACAACCCCCGCACCATGAAGCACCCCACAGACCTGGACGCCGCAAAGGTGCAGAAGCTGGCCAGTGGTGCTGCACGCGGGTGTCCTTCCTTGGGCCTTTGGGGTAGGGCCCTGCCAGCACCAGGGGCCACCCCATAAACCCCTCCTGTCTATTCCAGATAAAGTTTGGCCAGTTTGATGAGCGCTACGTGCTCTCATCCCGGGTCCGGACTGGGCGCAGCATCCGTGGCCTGAGCCTGCCGCCAGCCTGCACTCGCGCCGAGCGACGAGAGGTGGAGAAAGTGACGGTGGAAGCACTGAACGGCCTCACCGGGGACCTGGCGGGCCGGTACTACCGTCTCAGCGAGATGACTGAGAAGGAGCAACAGCAGCTCATTGACGTGAGTCAGTGCAGCTCCCAGCCAGCCCTCCCCGCCGTGTGCATGCAGAGCAGGACCCCTTCCCGGCACCGCCTCTCTGGGAGGTTGTATCCTCCTTTTGCAGCTCTGCTGTCTTGTGCAACCAGGACCCCTGCCCTAGCAAGGCAGCCCAACAGCACAGTGCTGCTCAGCCCTCATGAGCCAGGAGCTCTCTGAACTCAGCCCCAGCAGCTCACGGCCGCCTCTGACTCTTGCCCCCATGTCCCTGCCCATGCCCAGAGGAAGGCAGGCTTGTGGCACTCAGCTGGTGCCCCACCAGCCCCTGGCACAGGGTGGGCTGTGCACCAGCAACATTCTGCGTCCCAGGCCAGGAAGGCAAGGGCTCCTGCCTGGGAGAGCCGTGGTGAATCTCCTGCGTGGCAGGTGGGACCAGTGAGACAGGGAGTACTGGAACCAGTGAGGGTGCCCTGGCTCCAGCCATGCAGCCCGGGTGAGCCCATGAACTCTGTCTCCCTCCAGGACCACTTCCTCTTTGACAAGCCGGTGTCCCCGCTCCTGACAGCAGCAGGAATGGCTCGGGACTGGCCTGACGCCCGAGGGATCTGGTGAGGATCTGCCCTGGCACCAGGCAGCAGGGCAGAGATGGGGGGGGATGCTACCGCTCCATCCATCTCAGCCCTGTCACCCACGTTTCCCATGTTTGCCGCACCACAGACCCTGGCACGTGGCACCAGTGCCCCTGGGCTGTGCTCACCATGGGTTCTGTGGCCTCGCCTGGGAGCTCCTTGTGCACCACTGTCAGCAGTCTACTGTTCCCTACACAAACCACAGCATGGTACTGGGAAGGGGGACTGTGGAGCCAGTCCCAGCTGTCAATCCTGCCTGCTGTCACCATCCTGCAGCACCTTGCACTTTACGGCTGCCAAAAACCAGGGAGCATTCTGCTCCCTGGGCAATCCCCAGCACTCCTCCTGGCTTACGCACACTCTGTGTGACACCAAACCTACCCTGCCACAGTCGCATCTCACTGCTCCCTCCCAGCATCTTTGCACAGCCATGCAACATCCCACACTCCCGCAGAGCAACAGCCAGCACACGTGTCCACCCATGCCACCCTCGCCGACACTGTGCCTTTATATGGAAAACACCTCCAGAGCACACACGGTCCCCAGCTCCAGCTGCACCTAATCCAGCCCGCCAGCACACAGCCCATGCCTCACAGCCCCCTCCCGCTGCCTGCATGGTGCAGGAGCCATGCTCCTGTCTCCAGTCCAGGCTAGGTCACCACCATGCCGGCGCCCGCCTGTGCCCCAGGCACCGGAGACAGCTCCCATCACCGGCAGTGACGCATGTGGATGGGCACTGGTCCATCTCCAGGAGCATCTCCTGGTGCAGTCAGCACACTGGAACCAAGGGCAGCACTGGCACCATGGTGGCAGAGGCAGAAGGGGCACAGTCGAGTGGGCACGGGGTCTCTGCAAGCTGCCAGCACAGCCAAACACTGCCCTGTCCCTAGGCACAACCACCAGAAGACCTTCTTGATCTGGATCAACGAGGAGGACCACACACGTATCATCTCCATGGAGAAGGGGGGCAACATGAAGCGCGTTTTTGAGCGGTTCTGCCGGGGCATAAAGGAGGTGAGTGTCCAGCAGCTTCTGCTGTGCCAGCCCCGTGAACAGGCAGAGAGAGGCAGGCAGGGCTCCTGTGGTGCTGGCCCTCCGCACACAGCCAGGACTGGGTGCTCCGTGGCCAGGGCTGAACGACTGCTTGTGCCTCTAATTCAGGTGGAGCGGCTAATCCAGGACCGAGGCTGGGAGTTCATGTGGAATGAGCGGCTGGGTTACATCCTGACCTGCCCCTCCAACCTGGGCACGGGGCTGCGAGCAGGTGTCCACATCAAGCTGCCACTGCTCAGCAAGGTATTACCATGGCCAGTTTTGTGGGGAGCCAGGCTAGGACTGTGGGGGGCTCAGTCACGAAGGTGCAGGACGGCATGGGACCCAGCCCTGGACCTCACTCAGGTTCCCCCAGGAGGCATAGGGTCCAGCCCCTGCCTGCATTCCTGGCTGGAGAGGCCTGGGTCCCAGGTGTCAGCCTGGGTCTGCTCAGGGCAGGACTCTGGGTGGGGCCGGTGACCCACTGACAGGATCCTGTGAGCAGCAGGGTGCTGCCCCAGGGAGCATCCGGCTGCAGAGCCCTGACTCCCTCGTTGCTGGCCCTGCTGAGCACTGACACTTTCTCTGGGCACCAGGACAGCCGCTTCCCTAAGATCCTTGAGAACCTCCGGCTACAGAAGCGTGGGACGGGTGGTGTGGACACTGCGGCCAAAGGCAGCATCTTCGACATCTCCAACCTCGACCGTCTGGGGAAGTCAGAGGTGGGTGCCAGACAGAGCTGGGGAGGGAGGTTCTGGAACGTGTCTGCATGACAGGCCCACAGTGCCCGTGCGGCCCCAGGGCCGTGTGCTGGAGCCAGCATGTGGATGCTGGGAGTGGCAGTGCCTACCCTGCATGCAGCAGGACTGGCCAAGTGCCTTACTGGTGTGGCTCCAAGGACAGTCCCTCAATCACCTCATCTGTGCTCCTGGTGCAGGTGGAATTGGTGCAGCTGGTGATCGATGGTGTGAACTACCTGATCGACTGCGAGCGGCGGCTGGAGAAGGGGCAGGATATCCGCATCCCCTCGCCGCTGCCACAGTTCCGGCACTGAGTGGGACCGTGGCAGCGCCAGCGCTGTGGGACCCAGGTCCCCCTGTAGCTTGTGCGATCTCTGTGCCCAGCATGTCGCTGCATCCTGTTACCCACAATGCGTCAGGTCAGACCCCATAAACATGCGCTGCTGTAGCCATGGCTCGGGCTTCTTCTTACCCCAGTACTCAGCACCCCGCTGACCTCCCAGCACCCTGTCCCCCTGCAGAGGCACCGCTCGGATCTCCCCCCCATCACAAGGCTTCACAACCACCGCACACGGGCTCTGCACCCCCTGCCCCATCCCAACCACCCTGGCCACCTCCCCACGCAGCTGGTACCAGGAGCGGTGCAGCAGGGCCAGGAAGTGCTGCACCGCCTCAGGTGCCATGCTGAGGAGCAGACCCTGGAAGGTCTCTTCTGGCATCTGAGGTACTCCTGTGGGAAATGTGTCTGAGCACCCAGGCAATGGGAGAGCGGGAGCCAGTGGGCCCCATGCTCCTCAGGATCCTGGATGGGCTGTAGCCAGCCTATCCAGGATGGGCAGTGCCTGCAGCAGGATCTCGAAGGCAGGAGCACCCTCACTGTCCTGGAGCAGGTCCCAGAGCACAGGCTGCAGGAGAGAGCTAGATTGCACTGCCTGTGCAATCCACACCTTCCCTCAGAGCTCCTTGCTCAATGTCCCACAGTGGGTCTGCGGCAGCCTTGCTACAAGGATAAGGACACAGGGACAAAGGGGGGTCTTCATCCTGAGCCAGAACTCTGACCCCCAGCCTGGGGCTGGCCGCTCCCAACCACTGGCGGCTGAGCAGAGCACATGCACCAGTCCTCCTCCCACCATGGCTGCTACTGCACAAGAACTGTGGCCTGCACCCTGGCCCAAGCCTGCAGCCAGTGGGAGGGCTCCCTGGGTCTGTCACCCCGACTGCTGTCCTGCACCCGGGGAGACCCTCGCTTGCTGCCCCAGCACTGCCCCACTCAATGTGGGGAGCTCAGCAGCTCCCTCTTGGCCAAGGCCCTGTGCTCCCATCCCAGGTACCGGCCCACAGCTCACCGGATGCCTGTGGATGCACAGCAAGTCCCAGGAGGAGGCGTTATCCAGGAGGCTGGAGAGGAGGATGGCCTCGCTCAGCTGCTCCCCGGCCACCTGTTCAGCCTCCTCTTGTTTGAACAGGACCAAGCTGCGGTCAAGCAGGCACAGGAGGTACCTTGGGTTGGGGGCCTCAGCCTGGAGCTTCCCCCCGGTGCCGTGAGAGCTGCGAGGACAGCCCCAGCAGGTAGGCAGCTGGGGCTGGCCAGAGCTCCACAGTGTCCAGCCTGGGGGACAAAGGCAGGATGCTGCAGCAGGCAGCATCTCCCTGGCAGGGCACCCTGGCAATGTACCCTGGCCATGGGCTGGGGGTGCCCCAGCAGCTGCAGGAGGGAGGCGTTGGTGCACACGAGCTCCTGGGACACACAGTCCCGCACAGCTCCCAGAAATCGGCGTTCCCCCACACCCACAGGCTCTGGCCCTCAGAGGAGCATGGGTCTGCTCCCAAGCTCTGAGGCACTGCGCGTCTGCGCCCGGGGCTGGGGACCACCGCACAGCTGAGAGTGCCACGCCCGGAGGTTGGTGGGCAGAATCTGACGGCTCCCACTGCCGCAGAGTCGGGTGCCTCAGAGCACGCGGCTTCCCAGGAAGCAGCTCCAGGCACCCTCCCCGCATGCACCCAGTGGGCAGGTGCTGGGTCCCCAGCAGACCCCGAGCCGAGTGGGCAAAGAGCCGCTCCGGTACAGTTTGCTAGGGCCCGGGGGTCTCCCTCAGGGAGGTGTTGCTGCCGACTGTGGCACTGAACTGGGCAGGGTCGCGCTCCCGGCAGACCCACGCCGAGCCCCCCTCACCCGCAGATAGGTACCAGGTTGCGTTGACGCAGGCGGCCCCCGAGACCCCCGGGCGCTGGCCAGAGCCCCGGAAGCTGTTGAACAGGTTGCAGTAGAGGTAGACGATGAAGTTGGAGACGCCCGGCAGCCCAGGGACGCTGTCGTTGCACACAGCCTCCAGTGCAGGCGGCAGGAGCGAAGCCTGGCCCCAGGGCACAGCCGCTGCTTCCCGGGGAACGGGGCTGGAGGCAGCCGGGGAAGGGCGGCGGGGCAGGGAGCATCCCGGCCGCGAAGCCCAGGCGTCCCAGCTAAGATTGTGGCGGAAGCCCCTGAAAGGCAGAGAGCACCTGGTCAACAGCTGCTGATCCGGTGCGGCCCAGAGGAGCCGGTGTCTGCGGACCGGGGCCCGCTGCCCATGCCCAGGGCACCCGGCATGGCTCATTGCCTGTCCTGTCCCGTCCTGTCTGGGAACCCAGCAGGGCTCACGTCCGATCCCAATCCGCCCCCGAGAGCAGCCGCTTCCGCCGCGCTGCCGGAGCCGCCCCGCCGCAGCAGCTCCGCACTCACCAGGCTCCCGGTGAACGACGTGGCCGTGCGGCGGTCCGACTCACCAGAGCAGCAGCTGTGGCATCGTCCCTGCGGGAACAGCGCGGCCGTCAGGCAGCACTAGGCACTGGGGGCGGGCGCGGGGCCCCCAATGCCAGCGCTGCCGTCCGCAGCAGGGCCTCCTGCAGTCCCGGGACGCCGCTCCGAGGGGACCCGCATGGTCCGGGACTCGTGTCCCGCTCCCGCATCCCAGCCCGCCCAGCTCGAAGCTCCCAGTGAGGCCGGGGCACCGGGTGAGGCCGCCCGTGGGAGAAGCCGAGGAATGGGAGCGGCAGCCGCATCGGGCCCCGCTGTGCGTTCGCCGGCCCCTGGCTGGGCGAGGGGCCGGAAAGCTGTTCCGCTGCTCCTCGTGCACCCCTCGAGGTCAAGGCGGCCCTCCTCGGCCGCGGGGCCCCCGCAGGATCCAGCTCCTTAGGCGGACTGTGCCTGGGGGCCGGGGGTCCACCCCATCGTTGGGCCCGGGCCTATGTCACAGCCGGAAAGTCGCTGCTCAGTAGCGGTCCGGCTCGGGACGCGGGGACGGGCACGAGGTGTCGGAGTGCAGCACCGGTCTGTCCCGAGTCAGTTCCTGCGGGAAGAGGCCAGCTTATCGGAGTGCAGAGCAGCCCCCCGGGAGCGGGTGTCTGCTCTGGGAGTCGTTCCCTGGGCCCACGCAGTAGAGGGGAACGGCTCTAGAGTAGACAAGAGATGAGGGAGCAGAACCGGCCCTCGAGCACGCATCTATTCGCGGTGTCTGCGCTCCCGGAGGGCCGTTCTCACTCACCGGGGTTGGAGTCCCGCAGCACCAGCAGAAGCAGCATCCCCAGGCTGGGAAGGGAAGCAGCCATTTCTGCGTCCTGCGGGCAGCAAGAGCGAGCGAGAGGGAGACAGACGACGTCCCGCAGGGCTCGCGCGGGCAGCTCCCGCAGTACGGCCCCGGAGCCCGGCTCCAGCCCCCGCCGCTCCCGCACTCGCTACGGCTCCCAGCCTTCCTCCACACTGGCAGCCCCAGAGACCCCTGTCCCACCGAGACGGAGTTGTGACACACCTGATACTTCCCCGGCACGGGACTCTGCTCGGTCCCTGCCTGCTCACGCCGCTCCTGCCGCCGGGGCTGGACGCCCAGGGCGCGACGGAGCTGACTCCCGCTGGCCTCGGCTCTGGGCTCTAACCCGAGGCCGGCGCCAGCCCCACCACCGCAAACGGTGCCGAGCTCGTGCATTATTGATTACGGGAACCCGGCAGGGGCGGAGGCAGCCGGGCGGCAGGGCGCTGCCCGGGGCTGTGGACACTGCCCGGCCCGGGGGCCCTGCCTGCCCCGCGCTG
>VZTA01019359.1:0-12102 GCA_013398855.1 Mohoua ochrocephala | reverse complement strand
GCCCTGGTAAGGGGCCGCTGGAGGCGGGGGGGCCGGCGGCGGGCCGGGGGGCCGGCGGCGGGCCGGGACGGGTACTCGACCGGTCTGACTCCCTTCTGTGCCCCTAGGTGCGGGCACTGCAAGCGGTTGGCGCCGGAGTACGAGTCGGCCGCGACCCGGCTGAAGGGGATCGTGCCTCTCGTGAAGGTGAGCAGGGGGTCCCGCGTTGGAGCCGACCCGGGGGCGGCTAGAGACCGGGCTTCTGCTCTGCAGGTCCGACGGGCGTCGTTTCTTCGATGCCTTGGAGCCATGAAATAATCTGGAAGCCGATCCTTGCAGGGCCGCAGCCGCGCAGCCGGTGTGCAAAGGATGTGTGAGCGCTCGCCCCAGCCACGGAAACCGGGTGCTCTAAGCTGTGTGATGAGGCTGAGAGCGAGCACCGTGCTTCACATACCCATTGAGGCTTGCTGACCAGAGCTTTCTTTTCTGCCACAAAACTTGTAGAGTTTTCTCAAATCAGAATCTCTCTCTTCCTTTACGGGAAGTGGCATGGAGTTTTGGCACCATGGCTTCCTGGTCAGGTCAGCCTGTTTTCTTCGTGTGTTATATGAACTGTAGGATTGACGAGGTGCTGAGAAATTCCTTGTCATTGATTGCAAGAAGCTATCCTTTCTAGTATTTTTTTGGTGTGTAGTCTGGTCAAACTTGAAACTATTTAGTCTTTCCAATATTTTCTCAAGTATTTTTCTAGGCCTCTCATCATACCTGTGCTACCTCTTTCCCAGCCTGGGCTGTCCAGCACCAGGCAGTGTGTGACAGGTCCCTCTAGTCCCTTGGCTGGGTTGGGTGTGTTAGGGCTGGATCTCGGTCTGAGTAGCAAGGTTTCTTTTCCTTTAGGTTGACTGTACAGCAAACTCCAACACCTGTAACAAGTATGGAGTCAGCGGATATCCCACATTAAAGATTTTTCGTGATGGAGAAGAGGCAGGGACCTATGATGGGCCCAGAACAGCAGGTAAGAGCTGGTTGGCGGCGTCTGGCTTGCTGGGCTGCTGCAGGAGGCAGGCCCGCATGTAACAGCCTAGTGTCAGGGGTGCAGGGAGGGTTCCCACCTACACACCCCCCCCAACCCCTTACCATTTCCAGAACTCTCTGCTGGCCAAGCCTGCGGTGTTTATTTTCCCTTAAAGCTCTCCTTTAAAGGTGAAGGTTTCCACATTAGCTCCTAGTTCCCAGGATACTAGAAAGTTCCTCTGCGAAGCTAATGGGAACAGTCCTTCAGTTCCCATATTTATTACATGGGAGATGTGTATGGATTCTGCAGAAACAATTTTTGGTTTAGGAAGCTTGAAAAATGTGTTGTGGAACTTGGTATTGATCCCTTTAATTATTTTACTAATCTTTCAAGATGGGATTGTCAGCCATCTCAAGAAACAGGCGGGACCTGCTTCGGTGGCCCTCAGTTCTGTGGCTGAGTTTGAGAAGTTCATTGGCGATAAAGATGCTTCTGTCGTGGGTGAGTAGAGGTGGTGCATCGTGAGATGAGTGGGCGCTGGGCTCTGGGAGCTCGTGTGGAAAGATCAGAGGCAGTTCCACAGGCTGTAGCAAAAGAAATTCCAGATGGACATGAGCAAAAACACTGCTGGTAATGAGAACAATAAAGCCCTAGAACATGTATCCAGAGGGATTTTAAAACATTCAGCCTGGGAGATTTTCACAACTTAGTTGGACAAAGCTCTGAGCAGCCTAGTCTGGAGCTGGTCCCGCTTCAAGCGGGAGATTGGACTTGAGGACCTCTGGGTATTCCTTCCAAAGTTTTTTCTTTTTTTTTCCTTTTTCCTGGCCATCTGGCTTTGTTGGCTCCCCTGGCACCACAGTATGTATTTTCCAAAGGTTGCTTTCTTTGCTGGCTGACAACAGGTAGCTTTGAGTTGTTGGAGGGTGTATTTGTTGCTCTGGTGGCATCAGAGGACTGTTGGCATCGGGTGATGTGTCCGTGGTTACATGTAGCAACAGCAGATGGTGCAGATCAGGAGCCATCCTGTAGGTATAACCACATGAGCATTCATCAGCATTCCTAAACTTACTGTTATTAAGTGCCAGTGGCTGTTGTTAAACAGTCACCAGTGGATGTCTGGGTCTTCAGGGGACAATTGTCCTTGGCTGAATGACCAAGTTGGGCTTCTCTTGAGTAACTTTCTGCTGCTGGAAGGGAGGGGGTGCAAGGAGGTTCCAAAAAAATGGGTTAGAAGCTGTGGAAGGTAAAGGCCCCGACATGCATTGGAGGACTAGATTCAGGACTGATCCCAGTGGTGCATTGTAGAGAAAAGTGCTGAGAGCTGCAGAGGGTCCGCAGCTGGGTCGGTTTGAGGTCACAGTCTGCCTTTCTGCTGCAGGCTTCTTCGGTGATGCATCTGGGGATGCTTACTCGGAGTTCATGAAAGCAGCCAACAGCCTCAGGGATAGCTACCGCTTTGCGCACACCACCGAGGAGCAGCTGGTGCAGAAGTACAGGGAAGATGGAGAGTAAGTTACTTAATACAAAGATTCCTTGTTATTGAGGCATTTGGAACTAATTCATGGATGCCAGTTGTTATCTGGTTTCACTTTCTACGCATAGCTTAAGGTCTGGTTTCTTCCCCAACGGAGAGTGGTGTTTCTTTTGAATTGAGGTAGAAAGGGGTAAATGGTTACAGGTTCTGAAGCGTCTGTGTCTGCCTCTGGGTGGAAAGTGTCTCAACAGAGACATTTTGCTTCCGTATTCCTTGTTATGGTGAGAGTTCTGTTTCTCATTGTGGCCTGTCTGAATCATGGAGAAGGCTTTGACAGGTACACCTAATGCACTAGTGCCACCAAGGAACTGGACAGTGTTGTTCAAACTACGAATGATGAGTGGGGATTGTCACTGGAGACTGGGTTCTTGCCTCATCTGGCGCTGCTGTCCTTTGACTCCCAGGGACACTTTGAACTAATTCACAATACCTGCTTCCCTGCAGAGGTATAGTCTTATTCCGTCCTCCACGCCTGACCAACAAGTTTGAGGAGAGCTCTATCAAGTATCCAGAAGACAAAATCACCAGTGGAAAGATTAAGAAGTTCATCCAGGAGAACATGTGAGTGATTCCTCACCAGCAAATGTGACAGACTGGCCCCAGTTGGCTTTGTCCCTGTCAGAGCTTGTTTTCCCAGCTGGCATTGCTGCCACTTCCTGCTGCATGTCTTGGCACTGCTTCCCTTTGGGGACACCTTCTTGAAATCCCAGCCTGGCTGTTGGCGTGCACTCTCCATATTCTAACCATGATTCCGTTTAAAAACGGAACCTGTGAGAACTGTGCTGGCTGTGGCCTTACTTGGGTCAGCTCTAGCCACTGATGTGTCTGCAGATAGAGATTTGACTCAGAATAACCTGGTACAGGAATGAGCAAAGTGTTTCTCCTGAGGCCTGATCAATCACTGGTATTAAACGCTCCTGGGTGGGAAGCAAGTGTGCTGTGTCAAGCCCGTTCTGGGGTCGTGGACTCTGCTAATACCTCTCTCGTTGACAGCTTTGGCATCTGCCCACACATGACCGAAGACAACAAAGACTTGATCCAGGGCAAGGACTTGCTGGTGGCGTACTACGATGTTGACTATGAGAAGAATGCGAAGGGATCCAACTACTGGCGCAACAGGTGGGAGTGGTGGGGGGTAAATCAGCCTCGCACTGTTCCTGCCTTGCTGTGGCTCCACAGCTTGGGTGACAGTCCTCTGAAATCCTGCGTGATTGCTCTTGGATCCCTGGTCCTTAGGGACTGAGACCTTACCCACAAACTGCCTCGCCGCTGTGGTGTGCAATTCTGCCCTTCGTGCCCGAGACCCTGGGGTCAGACAGGTGGAGGATGGAAACACACAACACTTGCCTCAGCCACCACAGACACAAGCTTACTGGTCTGCTTCTCAGCACCACTTCTACAGGACTTGGCTCTGAAGGGCACTTTGTGCCACTGAATTCCTAGTCCGATGTGCATGTCATCTTGAGGGGTGTGGAAGGTTTCTTCCGTCATGTGGAGGAAAACGTTCCAAGAAATAATGCTTTGTGGTTTTGTTTGTTGTTTTTTTCCCTCAGAGTTATGATGATTGCAAAGAAGTTCTTGGATGCTGGCCACAAACTGTCTTACGCTGTTGCTAGTCGGAAAACCTTTGGCCATGAGCTTTCCGAGTTTGGTCTGGACAGCAGCGTGGGCGAGGCCCCCGTCGTTGCCATCAGAACTGCCAAAGGAGATAAATACGTCATGCAAGAAGAGTTCTCGTGAGTTCTTGAACTTGGTGGTAGTGGGTCTCACTTGACTTTGGTCTAGAGGTCTCTGACCAGATGATTTAACAAAGCTTTCCTCCAAGCTTTGTTGGCTTGGAGGAAACAGGAAAGCTCAGTGAAAGAAATAAGTGGAAGAAATAAGTGCTGGGTCAAAATGGCTCCTGCTCATGTGTTTTCCTGCTCTCTGGAAAGCTTGCAGCCCCTCTTGTTATACAAAGGGGGAGAATTTAATTCAAGATACTGAAATGTCTGGTTAACAATAAGGGTGCAGTAAAGGGCAGAAGGAATAGTTGTACCTTTCATTTTGAAAAAAAACTGATGGATGCTGGAAGGCCTAAAACTTTGAATGGGATGTGCATCCAGCCTCCTGTCAGAGCCCTTAAGGACATCCTTGCACTTGTTCTGGGGTCTACTAAGCCAGCCCCAGACTGGTGCTTTCAGAGATGCAGGTGGCATCTGTTGTGTGGGTGGAAGGAGCTTAAATAAGCCTTGAAAGTTTCCCCCTCTCATCCTGTGTGTGTGATGATGGCTGTAACATCACTTTTCTTTTAGCCGTGACGGAAAGGCTCTGGAGAGATTCCTGCAAGATTACTTTGATGGAAACTTGAAAAAGTACCTGAAATCAGAGCCTGTCCCTGAAAGCAACGATGGCCCCGTAAAGGTGAGCGCTGCTTACGGCTGCAGAGACGCTGCTCAGCAGCAGCTTCCTGCGCCTGTGTGAAGTGCTGGTAGTGTGGCATGCTGGCAGCTCGAGAGGCCCCTGTGGTGATAGACAGAGGAATTACTCACTCCCTTGTTCCACTGCAGCTTTCTGAGGCGAGGGAGACATGCAGCTTGGGTTCTGTTTTTTTTCCTCTCAGCATAGTAGCTGCTGCTTGGCCACAGCAGTTACTTAGCTTCATGAGTGCAGCAGCATCCAGATTTCCAGGGATTACGCAGAGGCCTGCCCTCTTGGCTTGTGCTCCCTCATGGCATGGTCTTCCTATTGGTTGTGACCACACTATTTTAGGGATCTCCATGGTCATCTCATCATTGGGATCTGGTATAATTTCTGCCTTTCATTCTCCCAGGCAATTCTGCCCCGAGTAAGAGCATTCCCTGGCCTGGCTTTTTGATGAGTGCCTTATACAGGAGTGCGAGTCACGGGATTCACAGATGTTTTTGGGGGGATGGGGATGGCCTCAGCCAGTCCTGCTAGGCTGATTGCTTGCTGGGATTAAAAAGAAATGGCTTTTATCTTCCTGCAAGGAGACCATATGCAGACCTCACTTGGAGGTAGTGCTGGTAACTTATGGCAGGTTTTTACCTGCATGGTGAAGGTGAGGAGTGCTATGTTTGGTTGTTCTGCTGCTCGCTGTGCAGGTGTGGGAGACCCAGGCATGTCATATCACAGCCTCATCTCTGACTTGGAAGGAACTAACTGGTGTGATCAAACCTTACAGGTGGTGGTGGCTGAGAACTTTGATGAAATTGTTAATGCACAAGACAAAGATGTCCTGATAGAGTTCTATGCACCGTGGTGCGGCCACTGCAAGAATCTGGAGCCCAAATACAAAGAATTGGGGGAGAAGGTAAGTCTGAGACTCTTGCAAATGTGGACTAGAATTTTGCAGCACTAAATGATCCTGCAGGTTGTTTCTAGCCTCTGTGATAATGGGGCATAATTGTGCCTTCCTGAGGACTACAAGTTTTGGTCTCTCTGGGAGGTGCAGATATCTTGCAGCAGGATCTGTGGCAGCAGCCACACTGGTATATTTAGTCTGTGTTCTTGGCTAGGGCACAGGAATATTCCCTGATTCAGTGACTGGCCTCAACTGCCTAAGTTTCTTTTTGGGTCTTTGCCTGCTGCATGATGACAGTCTCCCATCTAGTGAGGGTTGGCGAAGTGGCATTCCCTGTGCACTGTCCTCTGACACCACTATCCCAGATTGTGCTGGGTTCCTGGATGTTGGAATTGGTTACTGATGGGTTCTTTCTACCCACAGCTCAGCAAAGATCCCAATATCATCATTGCCAAAATGGACGCTACAGCCAACGATGTGCCTTCTCCCTACGAAGTCCGAGGGTAGGTCTGGCTGCTGTGACACCGCATGTCAGTGCATGAATCTGTCTCTGTCTGACCTCGGCCACAGCACTGAAGAGCTGAAAGAGCCTCACGGGGAAAGGTGTGGGGGTTGCCAGGCAATAGCTAGGTGACTGCTGGGCAATGGCTTGATGGGGAGAAATCAAGAGTGAAAACAAAACACACTGATCTGCCTGGCTTCTCCAGGATTCTGGTGTCCTGGCTCTGCCCGTAGGTCAGTCCTGCTGCTTTGGAATCTGCTGTGATTCTGTTCCTGGCAGCGTGAAAACAAATCCAGGCTTGCTGTTCCAAAAGCAGTTCAGCTAGCAAACTTGAACCTGTGAGCTCAGCCGGATCTGCGGGTGTGGCCCGGCTCCTGGAGGCCACACCTGGTGCCCCAGAGCCACTGAAGCTCTGCCATGTTAAACCAGGGCAGTGTGGGATGTGAGTCCCTTCAGTTGGGGCTGGTCTGATAGAAATTAGAGCATGGCAGGAGCTCATGTGTTTCTTCTCTCTCTCCAGTTTCCCCACCATTTATTTTGCTCCAGCTGGCAAGAAGCAGAGTCCAAAGAAGTATGAGGTGAGTGTTTTGCTGTTCTTGATGCTTTGTAAAGAAGTGAAGAGCATCCAGGCGTTCAAATCATACTCAAGCCTCTTTGGAGTTGAGGGTGGTGCTGTGTCCTTTTACCCTGGGAACACACTCGATGGTACCTGCTGGGAGCGCTGTACTTTGTGCTGCAGGTCCTGGGGAGGAGTCTGCTTGCAGTCACCCGGGTCTCCTGCCTTGGCACCTGAACCCCCCCGAGGCGAGGGGAAGCCCGTGGCGGGCACAGGTCCTGCCTGACTGTCGTTTGCTTTCTGCAGGGGGGCAGAGAAGTGAGTGACTTCATCAGCTACCTGAAGCGGGAGGCAACCAACACTCCTGTGCTGCAGGAGGAAGAGAAATCCAAGAAATCCAAGAAGAAGGTGAAGGAGGATTTGTAAAGTACCTACTTGCCACCTTGTCAGGATGAGCTCTGTGTGAATTGGGGAAGCACTGGTCAGACTGGGGCCAGTTCTGGGCTGTGGAGAGTCAGTGGCCATGTGGGCCGAGGGGCCCCAACTGCTGTATCTAGTAACGTTTAATTTCCTGCCGTCTCTTAGCTGCACTGTTGTGGGGCTCCCCAGGCTGGTTTGTTTTGTGGTTTGGGAGGGGGTGGGGGTACAGTTATTTTCTAATTTTTTTTGTACATTTGGAGAAGTGAAACAATAAAATGACCCCCTTAAGACCAAGTGTCCCTGTCCTGGGGCAACCCATCACACCTAACAATGAGATCCTGCTCTTCACAGGCAGCAGCTTCCTGCTGCAAGGTGTTGGTGCAGTGAGCCTTCCTAGCCATTGAGTCCAGCCTTTAGCCTATTCTCCTCTTTCCTCAGCTGCCAGAGCCCCTCCAGAATGTAGCAGCAACAGCTGTCCCAATGTGCTGGGCTTCGGGTGCTGCATTTACACAGGTTTTGGACTGGGGGACTCAGGTCACAAGTGCCTTTGCTGTCTGTGTGCTGCCCTAGCAAGTTCAGGGGTACGTGATGTTCGCTGTGACTGCTGGATCGGAGCAGTGCAGGCACGTGGAGCAGGCTGGCAAGGGCTTCACTCAGCAGCAGAAATAAATCAGCTTTGAAGCTGGTGCAGGAGTAGTCAGGTGTAGGGGGAGGAGTGTTGCTACCTACAGCCTCTACCCAAACACAGGTAGGGCCAGGGCCAAGGGTGTTTGTCACAAACGGTGCTTGGCTGTGGTGAGGGCAGATAAGACCAGTTAATTATTCCTCCTCGTACTAAGAAACAGGCTGGTAGCTGTGGGTCTCTCTTCAGGAGGGGGAGGAGTAGACCATGTGGTGTGGGCTGTGACTGACCATCTGAGGGTGTTCTGCTTTCCTTTGGGAAGGGCAGGAAAGGCATAGGCTGTCCAGGTAGGGGCTGTTGGCCTGGCTCTGGGTTCCTGGACTGCTTGCAAGCTGAACTGAGGCTCAGCACACTCAAAGTATTGCGGCATGGCAGCAGTTACCATGGCAAGAGCCAGAGCTTGCTTTCTCTGTGGATTCCTCCCCCACAACTCAAAGCCTGGGTACCTTATGTTTTGCTGCTGGAATTCTCCAGGTACAGTAGCTCATACAAGGCTCAGGGTGTACTTTGACTACAGTAGCTGTGCAGTACAACAGTTTCTTTCCCAGCTACATTAGTATCTCAAACCACATCTACCTTCTTGTGCTCTGCTGCTGTGGCAGGTGCTCTGTCCCCTAATGCATGCAGGTGTCGAGGCACCTCTGGAGGAGCATGTGATGTCCAGCAGTCCCTGCACAGACTGGCAGGAGCCCTGTACCTGGCTCTGGGCTCCAGGCACTGCTGCAAGGAAAAGGAACACAAGCAGCTCCACTGACAGCTGACAACTACCCATGTAACACCAAACTGGAGTGCTGCTTCCCTGGTGGGCAGGGCAGTGCCCTCCATCAAGCCAAGGGGGAGCCAGGGAAGTGGTTCTGATCCTGGCTTTGCTCCCTGGTCTGTGACTGTTGACCCTGGTGGCAGCTGGGGCACCGAACACATGTAAAACTCTCCAGCATGTTTGCCCCAGAGCATCATTGCTGGTGCTCAGAGCAGCCTGAGTGAAGTTAGCACAGGCCTGAGGCAGCTTTCTGGCAGGAGAGACAGAGGGTGAGGAAGGGCTGTACTGGTGGCTGCCCAGATGTCCCTCACTGTGCTGCAACTGCACTAAAGGTACTGAGCTTCAATTGAGGAGAAACAGGCGTTTGAGGAAGGAGCTGTAGATTTGTTGCCTGGAATACTTGGCAAACAGGATGGCTACAGACCTTGCTTTCAGTGAGACCTGCATGGAGAGCTGGTCCTGTGTAAGAGGGAAGCCACCATCCAAAGTAACACATTCCCCCAAGCTGGCTCAGGCCTTAGCAAAAGATCTCCAGATGCTTGGTTCTGCCTCTCCCCCTGCAGCCATGGCCCTGCAGGGAGCAGGGAAGGAGCTGGCCCCAGGTGCTTCAGGGCAGCTGGAGCAGCCAGCACTGCTTCAGACACAGGTCCAGATGAGCAAGGAAAAAACTGCAGCAGCACTTTGCCTAGGAGGTCCTGCTTCTTTCAAACTGCAGAATCAGGCTTTTGATGTGAGACAGCTTTCGGTGGAGATAGTCACAGTGATTCTTCTGCTGCTGCTAGCTGGGATAAGTCTGGAGGGGGAAAAAAAATGTATGGATCATGTCCAGGAAGAAACCTGGAGATGCCCTGCATCCAGCCTCACCTTCTTGAGGGGGTGGTACTGGTGCACAACTGTAGCTTCAAGTGCCTGAAACCCAAAGTCCCGGTGGGCAGGACCAGAGCACGGCTCTATGATGCCATGGTGCCCAGGTCTGCTGCTTGCCTTGTGTCCCTCTGTTCCTTGCATCAGCCTCTTCACCTTGACTCCTGCTGCTGAGAGCATGCAGCTCGTGGTACTCGGTGCAGTGCTGCCTGCCCCAGCTGTTCTCCCTGCGCCTGCAAGACCCGTGTGGCAGAACAGGGCCCATGTCCTGCCAGGACCCGAGGTCTGAGGGGCAGTGAGCAGGCAGGGCTGTGCCATGGCTGTGCCCAGACCTAGCTTGCAGCCGTGGGCAATGAGGCAGGAGCTCAGGGCTCCTCAGGGCTGTGGGGCTGGGCCAAATTACACTAAGCAACAGGGAACCTGGTGGCAATGGATGCCAAGCTCTCTTACTGCAAGTAATATGGGATTGCTGCTGAGGAGAAGCTGCTCCCCTGGAACCTGGCATCTGGCAAGGAGCAGATCCTCATGTGGATAAAAGCTCTCTGGAGCCCCTCTCCTCCACCGCAGCTAGGACTTTGAGCTCACTGGAAAGCCCCTTCTCCAAAGCCAAGCTTGCAGTTTCACGCCTCTGGTGGACATAGGCCCTTGGGATCTTTCGGGGAGCCTCTGGGGCTGGGATACAGGGGCTGCCCTGCTCAGCCACACAACTGTGGTAGAGATGGACTGAGGCCATGAGACTGTGAGCTTCATCCAGGTTTCCACTGTCCTTGTGTTTGCCCTGGCCTCCTGGCCAAAGCCTCTCTGCTTGCCAGGAGTCCTGTTTTGGGACACCTGTCTCCCCCCAGGGCACCCTAGGGGCTGTTCTGGCCTCTGCTGCATCAGCTGGCAGGGCCATACACCCCGTGCTGTGTCCCCAGCTGCCTGCCCTGGGGCAGCCCCTCACCTCTACAGGTGGAGAGGTGCTGCTCCAGGCATAGGGCTCGCTCCTCCCAGCCATCACCTACCTCGCTCTCCGGGCTATCCAGCTCCCCAGCATGGCTGCTTGGGAGACAGAGGCCCAGCTTGCAGCTGAGCTTGCGTGGGCAGCCCTGGTGCCACTCTAGTGAGTCAGGTCCGCGACCTCTTGTTGGCTCTCACATCTGAAAAATCCAGCACCGCCAGGCGCTTCTGAAAGACAAACGCGCTCTGCACCCAGGCTCCCAAGGCAGAACCCAGCGCTGCACGGCTCCCTGCCAGCTCCAGCCAGGCAGCCCAGGGCTGCCCCGCCCCTCCCTTTGCGTCAGTACTCAGCTGTGCCCTGTCCTTAGGGCTGCACCCCACCCACTGCTGCATCATGCACTGGGAGGGCCAGGACACGAGCCAGAGGCAGAGTCCGGAGCCACGAAGGGTGTGGGATGGGGGGGCTTTGCTGGAAAGGGGACACAGAGAGGGAGAAACCTGATGCCTTTGGGAAGCAGCTACACTGAACTGGGCTCTCCCCACACACAGCTCCGGGGCTCCCACTTCTTATCCCCGGAGGGTTTGTGCCGGTGGCCGGAGGTGAGCCGTGCTCCCGAGACTGCTGCGGAGGCACCAGGGAGGACGGGACCGAGGGTCTGCGGTCCGGGCTCCTGGGGTGTGAGAGACAGCAGAGACCAGAAACCAAAGCTGAGGAAACATCCCCAAGCACCGAGTACCTGGGAAGCAGAGGGTGGGGTCCAATCCTGCCCCAAAGGCGCTGAGCACCCGGGAATGAATCCATCGTGCCCGTGGCCAGACTCCAGCAGCAACTGGGCCCTCCCAGACCCCACTGCTCTCCCTGTTATTTGTCTCAGGGCCCCGCTGTACCTACGCTGCTGCAGGGCAGCCTGTCGCTACTCCTGGGCCTCCTCCCCGGTCAGTCCTCCCGCACCCCACCGGAGCTGCCCACCGGCGTCCCCTCCCGCCGCCGCGAGGGCTCATGCTGGCCGGTGGGAGTTGTCACCGGGGCAGCGAGTCTGGGCCCGACCGTGCCCACGGCTCCACTGATGAGCGCAGGGCTGGGTGACCCCAGACTCACCGGGGCACTGTCAGCCACGCGCACTCGAAGCTGTCCCCGGCTTCGTCCCAGCTGCAGCAGGAACGGGCGAAAGTGAAGAGCCGCGGGGGAGGGCCGGGCTCTCCCGGCACCGTCAGGCACTGCTGGCGGGACAGGTCGTCAGGGTCATGGTTCCCTCCAGCCCTCCCGTCCCCCAGGGCGCAGTGGACCCAGGCTCCCACCGGCGGGAGCACCGACGACACTGGCCCGCGGGAACCAGGACCTTCCCCCATTTCGCCGGTCCCCCAATGCATTCACCCCCGCCCTGGCTTCCTCTGCCGTCCCTTCGATCCCCCAACCCCTGGTCGCCCAGGGGACCCTGATCCCCTCGGTTCCCCCTGGCTCCCCGACGCCGCGGCCACCTTGGGCCCTGCGGTTCCCTCATTCACTCCCCAGTTGCCTTGGAAGGCGATCGTGGGCCTCGGTG
>VZTA01019357.1:0-25452 GCA_013398855.1 Mohoua ochrocephala | reverse complement strand
CGGCGTTGCCAGCCACAACGTGATTCCAGAGGGTTATGATTTTGGTAAGTGTTGTTTAATTGTAATATGCATTCATAGTTCTAATTTTTAGTGCATCTCAGAGGTTGTCACTTCGGCGGTTACTCAAAAATCTTATTAAGGAGTGCAGTTTAATCTTGTAAGAGTAGCTGCCATTCTGACAGTGAGTACTGTGTTGTATAGGTAGCCTTAAAAAAGCCTTGATGAAAATGAGTCTTGAGTCATGTATCATTCTAATGGAATGTCGTACATAGATCCTCATTCTTAACATCCATTGATTAATTCCTTTATTTAAGAAGTTTAGCAATAGCATGTACACTGTGTAAGTTTTGTGAATTCAGATTAGTTTCAGTATGTTTTTGAGGTCACCTGCTTTATGGAAAGTATCTTTTTTCACGAGAGGTGGAAACAGTAATCACACAGCTTTGAAACATTAACTTTTTTTCTTTTTAGTGAGAATATTGCAAGTTATATTGCTTCGAGTATTGCTTACTTAGGTCTGAAAGCTGAAAGTCACATTGGCATCAGTCAAACATGGTGATAGTTTACTTTCCACTGTGTGGAGAATACATGGTTTGTGTTTATCATGTGCATCTGTGTGATTGTTTAGAAACTGTTCACAAGGCTGAATGGCCTTTGAAGTGGCTTGTTCTCCAGCAAGAAAGTCCTCAGTTCACTGTAGCCAGGGTTAAAAAAGGCACTCTCAGTTTTATGCTGCTGCCTTCCCCTGAAGGGGGAATGAGTCTCTAGTTTGACTGACAGAGAACTGTCTAGTAATTTCTTCTGATTTCTTATCTATCTTTTTTAGTTGCTGGCTTTGACTCTTTTTTGCAAGAAAACAGGTGTTAAACAAAAATAGGTTGTTTAAGTCTTTACATAGTAAGTTCAAAATAGGTGTATGTAAAGCTTAGGATTCAAGATTTACAGTCTTTAAATTCAGCAGTGCCATCAGAGATGCAGACCCTGGTGTTCTGTGGTAAATGAAAATTTGGTCCCATTTAGGGCAAATCTTTAGATTAAAACTTTGATAGGAAAGTAATAAGCGTGAAGTCTAATTCTATCATTTGACGTAAATACAAACATTATACTTATGGATAAGAACAATAAAAAATGAAATTTAGGAAGCTAAATACAGGGAGAAAATTAATTGAAATGCTACCATATACAGATGTAGCTAGAAGTTTCGTGCTCTCATCTCGCAAAAATGCATGTTTCCATTTGTATGAACCTTTCAGAGAACTTGGAATATTTGCTATGTAGGTAATGTATCAGTATTTCTGCTGAGATGAAAGAAATCATATTTGATAAAAATATGATTTACACATATTCAAGTAATATGAAAATTCTTATTGTTGGATCAGTTGCTGAAACAGATGAGGATGTTGAACTAAACACGGCTTCAAATGCCTGATATTGCCAAACTATGAAACACATAAAACATTTCTGCTCTGAATGTTTTTTCTTGTGATGTGCCTCACTTTTATGTAGAATCCATATTGATTTTTTTCTGTGCTTGCTTGGGCTTGGATTTAGAAATATGGAATGTTTGGTTTTAACCACTGTTGTGAGTATAATTTATCAAACAGTAAAACATTCGTAACAAAAAAAAAATTTAAAAATCTTATGGAATAAGAGTTCCTGTAGTGAAGTAAATGCTGTGTTTGAATCTGTCTTGTACTATAAATGTATCATAGCCAAAAAAGACTACCTTTGTTACAAATGTAAACTATTTATTGAAACATCTGTATGTAATTCAGCATACAGGAAAGTTTGTGGTGATATTCTGCAAAAATTTCTTTGATAAATGTTGCCAGAGTGAAACTGAAAATTGAGTATAGATTGTATTCTATTTTAAGCTGAATACTTTTTAAAGTCCATAAAGTTTATGGACTTTATGTTTTTCAAGTCTAGCATTTTAAAACTAATAATCTGACATAATTTAAGATAAGTATATGTATAATTTACTACAGTCTTAAATAATTTAATTGCACTTTTTATATCAACTTGTGTTTTTTAGTATTCCGCCCAATTTCAGCTAGAGCCAAACTCCTTATGAATCCTCGATCTGATGTTGACTTTTCATCACCAAAAATGGATTTAGATGTAAACTTACAGGATATAACTGTTGAATTCAATAAGCCGCAGGTACAAGCTATTTTTCTGAAGTTCTATGTAATGTAAAAAAGTCAGCTTGCATGAATAAGAACGGCAGTCTGAAATTTTGTAGTGTACATGTACAGTCTATTAACTTAGTCTTGTATTTCTTTGTAACTGATTTTCTCTTCAAAGAGAAGCTTGATACCTGTTGTTCTCAGATAATAATGCTCAGTTTGAATTTGTTTTCCTAGTACTTCAGTGTTATGGAGCTTCTTGAGTCTATTGATATGATGACTCGAAATCTGCCATATAGGAAGTACAGACCTGATGTTCCACTGCACAACAACGCCAAGACGTGGTAGGCAACCTCAGACTTGGAAAATCATTTGTTAGTTATTAACTTGAAATAATTACCAAGGAATTGCTTCTTACTTAAGGAGATTAGAACTAATTTCCTTCTGAAAGGAAGTCTTCTTTTTTGCTTTTGTTAGTTTTTCTTAAGATAGTATTATAAGAAGTTGATGAGGACCTCAAACCAAAGCTGAGGACACAATATTCGAAAACCTGGGATTGCTGTCTTAAAGACCATTATCAGGAACTTAGGTCTAATAGTATTTAAACTTTGTTTAAGTGAAGGCCTGCCTGTTACATGTTAGGTAGTATTACAAGAACATAGCTATTATCTAAAAATAGGGAAACCTTTTCGACACAAATGGCAAGGGTTTGATTTCTTTTCAGTAGAGTCCTTACAAATATATTTTTTATTATTCTCACACATCCGTGCATAGATTTGTGGGTATTTTTCCTACACAGTTACCATTGAATTTTAGGAAACGGCAGTCTGTCAACTTTGTGTGGGGAAAAAGAGTAAAATTCTTAGGTTTCTCAGCTGATCAGAAGTGCAATATTAGGGGATTTCATTCTTTGCAGCTTGGTGTTGTATTTAGGGAAAGTCTGCAAAGCCTTAGGAGTCTTTTCAATATACCAAAAGAAAGGTAAGCTATACGTTTGTCTTTGCTTTTAGGTGGAAATATGTTATTTATGGCATCCTTGAAGTAAATGTTCAACCTAAGCTCCAGATGTGGTCATGGGAACATATTTCGCATCATAGGAAGCAAGTGAAGAACTATAAAGAGATGTATAAAACAAAGATAACATCAAAAAAACCTAGTGAAGAAATCTTAAAATTGTTGGAGGTTAGTAATTTTCTGTTGAAGGCTTAAATATTGTTCGTCTTTGTACTTGTTCAAACTTAAATGTTAAAATGTTCCTAAATCAGTTTTAAGTTAAAATAAAATTATCAGTGGCCATACTTGCAACTTTGTCACTACCTTTCTCTGTGAGTAATATTAACAAATACGTGAGGTAGGTCTTTAAATTAGAAACTGCAAGAAAGAACAACTTAAACTGATGTGCTTTTCTTTTCCAGGTTTGTTTTAAGTTTTCAGATTGAGCAAATTAGCTTGGATTGCATAAATTTAATTGCTCGCTGTTGTTTCCTGTAAAACTGGGCTGTGGAATGTAACAATTGTCAAATTGTCAAAAATAATTTCTCACCTCTCTTCTAGGAATTTGAAAAGGCCTTGGATATTTTTAACATCACTCTAGCAAGGCAACAAGCAGAAGTTGAGGTAAAATTGCATCATTTAAATGAGTCTGTGAATAACTGAAACATGAGGTGGTGGAAATTTTATGCCTTTTAGCTATGGTGGTTGAATTGTGTATCATACAGTCTTTCAATTTTCCTTGTTCATGGTTTTTTATTATAAGGCATAGTTAGTTTTTCAGCTTGTAATTAAATAAAAATTAAATTAAAGTCCATATACTGCTTCTTCAAAACGGCTGATCTGGGATAAATTCCCTTCTACTTCTGGTTGGAAAAAACTGCTGTGGAAAATATGGCCAAAGGGTGACCAAAGTCAAATCGGACACAATTATACCCA
Organism: Mohoua ochrocephala; assembly: GCA_013398855.1. Classification (NCBI taxonomy): domain Eukaryota; kingdom Metazoa; phylum Chordata; class Aves; order Passeriformes; family Acanthizidae; genus Mohoua; species Mohoua ochrocephala. The sequence goes on along the minus strand of VZTA01019357.1, from coordinate 21,394 downwards.
AAGCTGTGGGGTGGAGGGTCCCTCCCTGCACCCCACAACTGCCTGGACTATTAGTTTATTCCTTTTTTTTTTTATGATACTGTGTTACATAGACTGATCACCTGCAGTATGTTGACTCTTTGCAAAGAGATGCAATGTTTTTATTTGCAAATGTTACTCAGAATAGAGCAAATGCAGAATATGTTTAAGTAGATATGTGCAATTAGGTAAGATAATGTGACTTGAGTAGTTACACTTAATTTGTTAGCCTTGGTTTTCCTAGGTTAATGTACTGCTTAGTTTTCCATGTAGTGTCTGAGCATCTTTCTAGGACACTGAAGTGAAATATTTATAGTTTTTCTGAAATCTGTGAAGTGATTTTTCTCCATTAATAATCAAGGCACCTAAAAGTAAGCAGAATAAGGAGTTTGCAATCTGAAAGAAGGCAGTAATTAATAATTAAACTTTATAAATATCAGTTACTGCTAATAGCAGTGCTTGAAAGCAATTTGATTTTTTTTGGTTTTGGTATGTGAAATGTATTAAATATGGTATAAATGTAATTGCTGCGGTCATAGGTATTGTGTTTCTAACCCAAAACTCTGAAGAGGAATCTATAAATGTGATTTTTCCTTCTATTTGTCTGTATGTACACCCACATTTGGATGCTTGTGTTATCATTATCCAGACTTTAACAGAACCAGAAGAAACATTCATGGCTGTTCCCCTTCAGTTTGGCCAAATTGGAGTGCTTTTCAAAGGGTGGGGGAAGGTTTGGTTTTGGTTTAGTTCTCGTTTGATCTTGGAATAGTCTTATCTTGTAGTGTATAGTTTCTCTTGGTTTTATTTTTTTCCTTCATTTTTTTGCAAGGTGACGGAAATCCTGAAATATTTCCTATCTAGTTTTATTCTTCTTTCCCCCAGTGTGGTTATGCTGCTTACAAAAGGTTATGTCATATTGCATTGCTGACTACCTTCAAATCCTGAGTTTTGAGATACATTTCTGTAACACTTAGAAGTAGGTTGCAAGAAGACAAATTTTCAGTTGTTTGGGCTTTAAGTCTTGCATTTGAAAAATGTTAGAAGTGCATCTTGAAAGATGTGCTGGATGATTATCTGAATATATTTCAAAGTATTGAAAATCAGGTCACAGCGATTCTAAATTGTGTTCTATCTCCATCTATCTGTCAGGACCCGTCTGTGTTATTGTTATCAGGTCATACCTCTGAAAAAGGATTTGAAGGACTTAAAAGAGACAAATCTACTATTGGTTTGGTATCCTGACAGTTAGCCTTAAGTCTGCTAGGTATTTAAAGGAGCACCCATTAGATGTGGCCTGAGTAAAGCCAGGCAAATGATCCTGCTGTTTGCGAAGATTTTCTGTTTCTTAAAAACATACCTAAGAGTTGAATTTCAAGGGCTCACTTTTATCTAGACCTTGAAATCAAGCTCCTCAGAAATCACGTTTGTGATCACAGTGCTGATTTTCTCGCAACTTTGTAGCCAGAACTTTATATTCCAAACCTCAGACCACTTTTGCTTCTTTCTCACGTATGCTCATAAGTACCAAATAGTAGCTTCAGTGAGGTGAGCTAAGCATCACGTCTCTCTATGAGCTTGAGAAATGTTATCCTTTCAATTTAGGGCCGACTTTTGGGATGTACCTGAGTAAGAACACATGGTAGACTCATGGAATCATTTAGGTTGGAAAAGACCTGGAAGATCACCAAGTTCAGCTGTTAACAGAAAACTGCTAAGTCTATCAGTAAACCATGTTCCAGAGCACCACATCTATGTGCCTTTTAAATACCTCCAGGGATGGTGACCCAACCACATCCCTGGGCAGCTTGTTCTTTTACTTGGCAACCCTTTCAGTGAAGAAACTTTTCCTAATAGCCAATATAAACCTCCCCTGGCACAACTTGAGGCTGTTTGCATGTTCAGTTGCTTGTTACTTGAGAGAAGAGACTGACCTGCCTGGCTACACGCACCTTTCAGGTAGTTCTCTCTTTTGGTCAAAATAGTTGACCTTGCTGATTAAGCTTTAAGTCTATGACTGTGTTGATTACTAAACCATTGTCAATGGAGGACAGGGAAAGCTCAAGAGGATTCTTCAGCAAAGTTTTGTAGTTCCCATACTGCACAGATTTTTTTCTTCATCTTTGCAGAAGTGGCTTCTGTCTGCAATCTTTCTTACCCTGGACTCTGGTGCCTGTTTCTGCCTCAGACGTGTTAAGAGTGTTAAGAGTCATAGCTTTAAACATCACTTACTCTCCATGGCAGTTGTCCTTCAGCACCAACCCCTCAATATCCCAGAAACCTGTAATTTCACAGACTTAACGTCCTTTTATCTAAGGCCTGTCCATTTTTTCTTTGGGCCGTTCACTTTGTAACATCTGCTTGATGACATGGTAACCTTTATAAAGAGGGCTATTGAGGACTTTGTTCAAACTTTTTGAAGCTTTGCTTTGTTAAGCTGACATTCTGCATCATCTCTCTGAGGTGAATCAATGGTATAAATTCAAAAGCCTTTATGTTTTTTGTGGGGAGTCCTGCCTTCCTTTGGCCAGTAGGTATATATATGTGACAAGTCCCTACAGAGTACTGATTTGTAGTCAGCTGTTTTCCCTAATAGTGTTGCAGAGGTCTTGGGGTTTTGAATGCTGAGAAGGGATCCCTATCTCACTTTCACTAGAGTATCTTTAAATTTGGGGCTTATCTGCAACTGTTTATATATTTTTGGATCGTATTAGTCACAAAGAAGGTTAGTCTGTGTGGATCACTACAGTTCCGAGAACCACTTTGTCTCTTAGATCACTTGATGTTTGTTTGCCATCCCCATGACAAACTTTCAGTGGTCAATTTTGGATGTAGTCTACACTTTCTGTGAGGACCCAGTATTGGAATCAACACTGGCATCAGATAGGGCATCCCCTAGTTGTGGAAATAATGAATGTGGGAGAAGGGAGGCCTTCCTTACTATTCTAACTATGCGTATCACATGCAGGAATAGTTAGAGTAAATACTGTATTATGAGAGCAAATACTTTTTTAATTGCTTTGGATATCCGTCTTGAAATGAAAAATTTGGCCTGTGATGGCTATTGAATTGCTTACCTATGTATTTTAAATGATTCTTTGTAAAGCTGTTGTACTAATGTAAAACACTATATAATGTTGTGGGTTTTTTTATGGTGAAAGCTAGAGAGAAAATCTGCTATGTAAGAAATGTTTATTGACCTTTTTACATGCTCTGTTCTTTCGTAAAGGTGATTGTTATTATGCAGAATGAAATTGGTCCAATAATGCACTGTGTACTTGAAAAAGTGACTAGAAGGGAAACTAAAAACCAACACTTTGCCTTTTTAATGGTTGTCTAATTATGTTCTGATGTGTTAGAGCTGCCTTGGGTCTATATTTTTCTCAGGAAAATTGAGAAAGAAGCATAAAGAAAGTTACTTACCTGAATGTTTTTTAAATTTAAGGCAACTAAGGCTGGATTGAAAATCTACAGACCAGGAGTAAAACAAGATGATGAAAATTCTGGTGGCTGGTTTAGCTGGATATGGAGCTGGTCAGGTGAAAAAAAGGATGAACAAAACCAAGAAATAAAGGGTTCAAGTATGATCATTTATTGGTATTCTTTTCGTTACTAGGAATCTATTAGAGTCCTAGGTCCCTAGCAGTGGAACTTTGTTATCAAATTACTGTTTACATTTTCCTCTTAGCTTTTTCTTTTGCTGATGAAATTGTTAATTGCATGTAGCAGAGGTTGTACAATTGTACGACTCCTTCCATAGTTCCTTCTGAACTGCCTTCAATACAGTAGAAGTTAATGGAATGTAAACAATTTTACTTCCATTCATTTTAAAATTTATCTATTTCCTGCAATGTGTGTTTGATTTATGAGGCACCTAGTAAAGGTTATGGAACATAGAAAGTAAATCAGAAAGGCTGATTCTGTTGTTAGCAAGCTAGGAAATAGAATAGGTAAGGAAAAAATTATAAGAGCATTTTAAAACATGCTTTAGATTCTCAAGACTTGGCTTTAAACCCGAGGGTATTTTCTTCTACTAATTCAGGACAATGTGGACAGCATCTACTGTATGTTATAGAGCTGCCAAGCACAGGAAAGTGTATAACAGTATTTGCATTTTTCAGATACCTATACTGAGTTTAACCTCTTGAAATGTGACAGGTCTTGAAGAACTGATGACGCAGGAAGAGAAGGCTAAACTTTATGCAGCAATTGGATATAGTGAAACAGCTGTGGATCCAACCCTTCCAAAATCAGTAAGTCATAGCTGACTATATGATACCAAACAGTTGGTAGCTTTATCTACTAATAAAAATCTAAAGATGATAGGAAATCACTTTTAAATTACTTGAAGCTCCATCTCTATATTTGAATACTGTTCTGATACCTTTTAATGAAGTTACCGCATACCGGTTTTCTACATAACAGGGCATCGTTAGATGCAGTTTCAGTATAGTGGTTATAAAGCTTAGTTTTGGATATTTTGAAATAGTAAAGAATAAAATTTTGCTTGCTCTAACAAGAATAAAAACATAGATGTAGTGAATTGTGGTTTAAATATTAAGTATATTCATACATTATCTTACAATATTTGGAAGCTTTTTAAGAAAGTGCACTAAGGAATATTAATAAGGGATCAGAAAGTACACTGGAATCTAAAATACGAGTGATAGTAGAGGAGGTGTAGAATAAGTGATTATATTAAGAAAGAGGTGATTCAAGGATTGTAATGGGGAAGAGCAACATTTTGAACCATTTGGAAATAGCCTGATAAATCATCTTAGTGTGAGATACCAAGATGATGCGATGAACTGCTTTCTAGCTCTGCAAGAGAGGATCTTTATCACAAAATGTGGTAAAGATATCAAAGACAGTTGTTTGTGAGGATAGTCGACTCTTTGTAGACTTTTACACCAGCTATGATGCAAGCTATTAATGGATGAAAACAACAGTTTCAAACTTATTTGTAGCTGTTATCGCTTCATAAACTGTATCAAGATGTATATTGATGTATTTTATACTCTTGTGTTGTTGTTTTTCTGGCATATCTAGTATGAAGCCATGAAGTTCTCTGTGAAGTTATTAAGCATGTCTATATCAATAAGAGAGAACAAGCAAACTCCTAAGCTGGTAGAATTTGCACTAGCTGACTTGAGTACAGTATTTACCCAACGACCAGGTGCACAAGCAATAAGGTGAGCTTTCTCTGTCAAACTGGTTTTGCTCCTCATGAAATGACGATGACGACTGAGTAGGCATTTTAAGACTCTCTTGCGGTATTTAAGTGGTCATTTCTTGCGCAGTTTGGAGTGGAATCATTCTGCAGCTAACATATGGATACTCTTTCCATGATTGATTTCTTTGCATCTTCAGAGTTTTCTGTGCTAATACAGATAAACTCCTTTTTTTTTCAGTTTGTTAAATGCAAGCAATCCAAGTTACTAACTTGTTAATTGCTTTGAAAAGTGACTGTTAAGTTTCGTTTTGAAACTTAACCTGAGCAAGGTGGTCTCGCAACCACTTGTTCATGGGCGTTTAGCATGACTGAAAAGTTCTTGTGTTCCCAGTTCACTTTAAGATTTGTGGAAGAAAGATGTAACTGATGGTTGTTCCTTTGTTTTGTGCTCTCACAGTAGGTGGTGAAAATCATCTACTGAAATATTTCAATTTTATTTCAAATGTAATGACTTAAAAATTCTGGGAGAAGGTAACCTTCCTGTTTTAAACATTGTTCCCTCTACTTTGGGACATATAAGTATAATCTATGTATTATATTAAGATACTGTTGATCTTGATTAGTTTTATGCATAACTTTTTTTTAAGTTTTGCCTCTGGGTTTTCTGTTGGTACTTTTGTGCATCTAAATGGCCCTGACAATCCTATTGTACTAAGAAAAAGGGAAAAGATACTACATTTTTTCTAGTGAATTATTTTTCTTAGAGTGTTGGGAGATAAAGATCTTCGACTGAGAGCTGTTGCAGAGGTGGACAGTGTATTGAAAAAAAATCCAAGACCTAAAAAATACCTCATGGAGTAATGAGACTATTTATCTTTGTTTCTTTTATTTCTCTGCACCAGAACTCTTCTCTCTCTGCTGTATGTCTGTTTCCCACTTTAAATATACCTTCTAATTCCTGAGGTCGTACTAAAGAATTCCCATTTGTATCTCTTACCTGCTCTGACTCCTGTCCTCATGAAAAGTATATGAAGGAGATAACTTGGACAGTTACTATTTCGTATTTAGACGAGGGCAGCTAATAGGCACAAAAGATAATGAAATGGAAAACAGTTAACACATGGGTGTATGTATTAAATCCTTAGTAAGCTGTTTATATTTAAGGTAGGGTAGAGATGTATTGTACTGGTTTGTGGGGTTTTTTTTTTCCCCATCTGATTTTTTAATACTCTTACCATCCAATTGTACTTAGCTAGATGGATATGGCATCTGAACAGCAGTCTGCTTACATTTCTTTACAGGTTTGAAACAAAAATTGCCTCACTTGAAGTCACAGGCGTGTCTCGAGAAAAGTGCACGCCCTGTCTCCTGTCTTCTCGGACGGTCTATTCAGATGAGAGTACCTCACTTTTAAGCATAATGTTTGAGACTAATCCTTTGGATGAGAAAGCTGATCAGAGGATTAGAATAGAATCACAACCACTGGAAATAGTATATGATGCAGTAAGTAAATATTTGAATAAGCTATAAATCATCAAAAATCCTACTTAATAGTAAATTTACCATGTTTTTTTTTTTAACAGATGACAGTAAATAGCTTAGTGGATTTCTTCAGACCTCCAAAAGATGTACATTTAGAGCAATTGACATCAGCAACTCTGATGAAACTTGAAGAATTCCGTGAAAAAACATCAACAGGCAAGTGCTCCATGCTCTTCTGATGGCACACTCAGACAAATTTTAGATTGTAGGAGTGTGAAAACTGTATTTTTCCCTATGGAGATGTATGCCTCCAAGTCATATCTTTCTAACACACCACCTAAATAAGTGGAATTATTCGATCTCATTGCAGTGTGTTTATTCTAGGTATTGAATAATTTAATGTCTGTATCTTTTTTGACTTCAACTATTTCTACTTATTTGTAAAATATGCTCCAAAACCATAAATAGTCTTTTAGTATTTTTACTCCATACAGAGTTAAAAGAGTTTGTTGCATCTTCTGTTTTGTTCATCTGATATGTAAAAGGCGTTAGTTATTTAATACTCCTCAAATATTGAGACTTAGTCCTCTAAGTTAACCTCTAAATCCTGTTCAGATTTCTTGGTTTTTGGGACATTATGCCTTTGTGTTTTTGATTTTCCAACTTCCTTGATGACTATTGATTTTGATTTGGATTGACTCAGTTCAAGTTATATAAAGTATATTTATCTGCCTTGCAGCTGCTCAGCTTTACAGCCATTTCACTAGTTTTCATTTCATCCTGTTTATCTCTAGAGATCTTACATTTTAAGACATGAATGCAAATGTTGAATACTGTGAAGAAGACTCACACTGAGATCTGTGGAATTAACTTGTTCCAGTAAGGATGTCTTAGGCTTTGTAAATCAGAGATGTATCCAGCACAGTATCCTGTCTCTGAGGATGGGAGTGGATGCTGAGGGGAAATTTCATATATAAATTATTTTTAAAAGGAAAAAAAACAAACAACGGATGTTTTCTTAAACCTCTTCTAATTTTATAACCTATTAATAATTAAATTGTAGATATAAAAAAAATCTGAATACTCAAGTGATAAAGGATTTAAAGAAAACTCAAGCAAAATGTTTATTTAATTGATTACTTTTATCAGGCTAGTGTTGGGAGGGAAATCAAGCGGCAATGGTATTTTTATTCATTGTTCTTCTTTGACTGAACTATTTAATCAAGGACTAATATCAGATTAACCAGAGTTATGTGGGTCAGCTTGCTTGTCTGTTCTTTCAGAAATTTCTTGAGCAATATTGAGTATATTGATACAACAGTTCATTGTTCATTTCTGAGATGAAATTTTAAATTTGCGTAGATAAAATATGCTTAGTTCTCTGCTCATTAGCACCAAATACAGTGGTGTTGATCATAATTAATTTTTTTGTGGATATATGAAAATATGAAATCATGCTCTGTGTTTATTACAGTTCATTACTGTAGAGATATACCCAATACTGTTTGTACCCTCATGAGAATGCTGAGTTGTCCAGAGTAACCTAAGACCTTGTTCCAGTCACAAATGAAAAATTTTGTGGGAATATCTGAAAATGTGTGGTACGTTGCTTGTAAAACTTGTCCGAGTCTTAGAGAATTGCCAGGGAAGAAAGATTTGATCTGCAGAATATTCTGTTGCAAGGGACTATGCTAATCTCAGAGATAGAATAAGAAAAATGGAAATATATAAACATAATTAATATGTTCAGACCTGCAGTCCTCAAGAACGAGTTCTTAACGCTTTTCTTTGAAGCAGTAGAAGATAGCTGGAAAATACAGGGGAACTGTGAATTGCAAAAGTGAAGGAACCGGCTACGCCAGAATAGTTATGATTTTCAGCACTAAAAGACATTACAAAAGCCTGATTTACCAGGGGTCACTTTATGGACTCTGCTACATTTTCCTCCCAAAAAAAAAGAAACAAGAAAATATTTACTTGACCTTTCTATATCACTCAAATTCAGCTAGGCAGTGCAAACTGAAAAAAAAATCTTACTCTTTTTATTATTCCAAGTTGTTTTGTCTTGCAAATCCTGAAATGTAGTTGCCATCCAGTTTTTTACTGACTAGCCTAGTTCTCCTGTGGCAGGACAACCTTTGATAATGTAACAGTTTTAATTGTTTTCTTACCAGTGGATGTGCTGAATGTCATGTTGTCATCTTCATAATTCATTATCTCTTCTACTGTGATCATCAGCTTGTTGTACATGGTGAATATTTAATGGGTTGTGGCTGCATCATAAGGCAGTTTCTAGGCTAATTTGAAGCAATACCATTCATTCCTCTTCAGCTGAGCAAAAAATCAGAATTTGATCTCAAATCTTATGACTGTCTGATTTTCCCAACTAATTGCATGATTTTGAAACATAATTTTTGTATGATTGTATATTTGCATATCTTTGGTATCTCAAGATGGAGATGCTTGTCAGCAGAGTTAGTGTAAACTTCTGTATCTCAGTATTGACAAACGCTAGCAGTCTGCCCAGTGCAGTTGGACACTCCCGATAAGAAAATCTAGAGCAGTTAAATTTCTGAATCCACAGGGCATAGTGGGTTAAAACTCAGTAATTGCAGAGTTGCAGTTCACATTCCAGTTCTTCTCATTTCATCTCTGCTCAGTGGGAAACCTTTTTGAGTTTGCATATGTCATGTTGTTGTCTATACTTGTCAGTTAGCACTGTTGGCTGTCATCGTTTCATCTCCTCGATGCTTCTTTAAGGACTGCCTATAACGATCGGTTCGGAAAAAATAAGATCATACGTACCTTAGTTATCTAGCATGCAGAGTTTATGTAAAATTAGACCTGATTTTCTTTTTATTGCTTTCTTTTAATCCTATGGGTTCTGTATGAATTACTTTTGTTTGTTCGTTTTACTAATTGTACTGTTTTTTCAGGTTTGTTGTATATTATCGAAACCCAGAAAGTTCTTGACCTCAAAATTAACCTCATGGCTTCATACATCATTGTTCCACAAAAAGGATTTTATGACCATACATCAAATTTACTACTTCTGGATCTTGGTAGTTTTAAAGTATGTATTGACCTAATGGACCGGTTTACCAAAAATGATAATTCAGCTTTTACATGACTTCCAGTTTCTTAATTTGCATTTTATGGTAGTGATTAAGTAAAAGTATCTCTTTCCGGTTATGTGTTAGGTATTTATTTTAAAGTGCTTTCTAGTCAAGGCAGAAGTTGCTGAACTCTTCTCAGTGGATTCAATGCAAAAGAATTGCTGGAAAATACTCTTCCCCTAGTATGAAACTACTGTTGATGCTTTGGACTGTTACATGGAAAATGTCTAATAATTTTTTTATAGTGCTTTACAATATAAAATAGTAAAGTTCTTTCTTACATGATTAAATGGTATTCTTATTTTTCACATTATTATTACTTACCCTTAATCACTGGGTTTACTTTAAAATGAGAAAAGTAAACATACTGGCAATTTAAAAAATAATTTGGATAAAATTAGAGGTATGTTTGAGATAAATCATCATCTTTTTTGACTTTTACCTTGCATGAAGCATGTAAAATTATAATTTATCAGTACAAAATCATAGAAGAGACATTCTCCATATTGTTAGTGATCTTACTCATTGATGAACTTGTGTTCTTCAGGATAAATGATCTTACATGTGTACAGGCAATTTAATTTTTTTAAATTGTACTCTGTGTAAGATTCATTCTGCCACTTACAAGCTGTTTAGATTGCTGTCTGGTTTTTTAGTAATAATTTGTTTCAAATTTTAAAATCTTGCTAAAGAGAGTAAGTTTTCTGTGTAATTTCCACATAATTACTTTCTGAACATGTGGTTTCAGTTAGAGTCATAGAATGGTTTGGCTTAGGAGAGACCCTTAAAGGTCATTGAGTCTAACCTCCCTGCAATGAGCAGAGACATCTTCAACTAGATCAGGTTCCTCAGCCACCTGCCCATCCTGACCTTGAATGTTCCCAGGGATGGGCATCCACCCCTTCTCTGGGCAGCTTGTGCCGGTGTATTGCCACTCTCATTGTAAGAAAATGCCTTATATCTACTCTATATCTACTCTTAGTTTTAAAGTGTTCCCCTTTGACATGTCGGAACAGGTTGTGGCAAAAAGTCTGTTCCCACCTTTTTTTTTTGGCCCACTTTACATACTGAAAGGCTGCTGAAAAGTCTCCCCAGAGCCTTCTCTTCTTCAGGCTGAACAACACCAACTCTTTCAGCCTTTTTCTCAGAGGAGATGTGCTCTGTCCCTCTGATATTTTTCTGGCCCTCCCTTGCCCTGATGGCCATGCTGCCCAGGGCACGTTTGGCTTCTTGGGTTGCAAGTGCACATTGCTGGGCCACGTCCAGCTTCTCATCCACCAGCACCCCCAGGCCCTACTCCATACAGCAACTCTCAATCCCCTTGTTAGCAGCTTATATTGATCACAGAACTACTAAATTACTTAGGTTGGAAAAGACCTTGAGGATCCTTGAGTCCAATCATTAAGCCAGCACTACCAAGTCCACCACTAAACTATGTCCCTAAGTGCCGTGTCTACGTGGCTTTTAAATTCCTCCAGGGATGATGACTCAGCCATGTCCCTGGGAAGGCTGTTCCAGTGCTTGGCAACTCTTTCAATGAAGAAATTTTTCCTAATATCCATTCTAAACCACCTCTGGTACAACTCGAGACTGTTTCTGCATGTTCAGTTGCTTGTTTCTTGAGGGAAGAGACTAACTCCCCCGCTAAATCCTCAAGAGCTACAGATTCCTTTCAGGTAGTTNTCTCCAGACTAAAGAACTCCAGCTCCCTTGGCTGCTCCTCATAGGACTTGTGCTCCAGATCCCTCCCCAGCTCTGTCGCCCTTCTCTGGACACGTTCCGGCACCCCAATGTCTTTGTTGCTGTGAGGAGCCTCAAATTAAGTGTAGTATTCAAGGTGCAGCCTCACCAGTGCCAAGTACAGGGGGACAATCCCTTCCCTAGTCCTGCTGGCCACACTGTTTCTCATACAGGCCAGGATGCCACTGGTCTTTTTGGCCATCTGGGCACACGCTGGCTCATGGTCAGACGGCTGTCAATCAGCTCAACCTGCTGACCTCCTCCCTGAGCTATGTCACTAAGCAGAGGACTTCTCTACCTGGGCACACCTCCCACAGGTGTTCTCACTGCTGCTGTCTGGTGTTGGCATAAGAGTCAGGCACATCCTGCAGCCTGGCACCTGAGTGGCAGCATGTTCCCAGCAGAACTCTGTCTGATCAGCTGCATCATTAATAGTGGTGCCATGCTTTGGTAACAGGGGCTGCCCCAGTCCAAGTGCAGGACCTTGCAATAGGTCATGTTTAAAAAGAGTGTATTTGATTGCTTCAGAAAGTAGAACTAGTGAAGAAGATTGCTCTGTAGATACTAAAAATTATGTGATGTGGTTGTAAATCCAAGTTATTTCAGTGACAAATCATTTCACCAGCTCTTCTGAATGTTGGTCATTTGTAGGCAGTTTGTGGAGTTGGCACTTTGTAGTTGTTTGTGTGCTTGAGACAGCCTCGTGGATCTAATCCTAGATCTGATAGCCCACCTTCTTTTCCACCCATACCAGATTATTCTTTGAAGAATTACATAGAAGAATACATTTCAAAATCAAACTTCAGTGTGTCTGAGAGATCTTTTTCCTGAAAAGGATGAGTAATTTTTGTAGTGAATGTGACTCCTGCATTGGTTCCTCTGATCTAATAGAAATTAGAAATACCATAAGAGAAAATTCAGTTGCCTCTCAGGATATGATTATTAATTCTGTATTCACTTTGGGTGATGTATGCTTAAGTGAGAGGTAGGTCACTTGTTGAATGACTGTGCTTAACACAAAACAAATAGTCCTTTTCCTTCAGTTGCATACTGAAAAAGATCAAGCCCCAGGAGGAAAAATGGCATATAAAATTAAAAGCGTGTCTCAGTGTAGATAAATAGGGTTATTAATTTAGTCATTCTGAATTTGAATCTCCAAGTTATTTTTAACATTAAAGTTAAAATGGACTTACAGTCCAGCTGTACTGAAAAATAAATACTATGTCTTAGATGCTAGTTTTTAAACCTCTTTTAGTTCTCTTGAATGTTACCTGGGTTTGACAAAACCAAATATGAATCCAAAATTATTAGACATATAAGGATGAGGACATACACTTTTCATCAGAGATGAACGTCAGGGAGGGCACGTACTTCTTTGGTATTTTGCGCTTGTGTGGGTGTCCCAAAGCTGAATCGAAGGAATATTGACTGATATTAAAGGAAAGACATTGATGACCAGTCCAAATCATCTTTTCCTCTCTCATGTGTCGCAACTGAGTTCAACAGGGTTCAGAAATAAATTTCACGTGTCTGAGTTGATTAATGCAGTAATATTTTATATATAAAAAATCTGAATGATTATTCTACTGATTACAAAGGGCTTGAGACTTTATACATTAGAGTATTAGCCACTTATTAAAGAAATTTATTCTGTACAGAGTATGCAGTATATTTTAATTCGCTTCTTGTTTCTTTCTTTGAAGAAAAAATAAGTGTTAATATTCTGTTTTTTGTTTTGGTGTAGGCTAGAAATTTTAGATACTTGCTGTGCTGTGATAGCTGTAAGACTCTGTGACCTTATAGTGAGGACTTAATCATTTGTTGTGGCAGGAACAAGTATTTGTAGAATTAGTGCTTTGACTATTTTTTAAATTGATGGATGCTTTTTTTTTTGGACCTGTTTTAAGATGACAAGCAAAAGTCGTTCTGACTTATCGGAACTCAAAGTAGGACAAAGCACTATTGAAGATATAATGTCAAGAGCTTATGACAGTTTTGATGTCCAGCTCAGCAGTATGCAGTTACTGTATAGCAAACATGGTAAGTATTCTTGAAAGTAATCTTTCTTTATATGACTAAATATAATGTGGTGGTTGTTGTGCCTCATATTTTTAGCTGAAGCAGTGGAGAATCTTTTGGAATGTACTTCAAACGTAAGTGTTCTAAATTCAGTGCTATGAACATGTTACAAGTTTCCAAAACATACCTTTAGGACTTCAATCCCAATCTTAGCAAATTTATAATAAAATCCCTTTTGTTGAAGACATCTCATTTGATTTGTTGCAAAATAAATGTAAGACTGTAATTATTTTGTTTATGGTATTTTCCTTCAGTGCCTCTGCTTTTCTCCAGATTTAAAGCAGAATCCACAAGTAGTTGTAGGTTTGATGATTTTTTGAGAGTAAAGAAAGGATCAGAATCAATTTACTTCAAGAATTGGAGTCAATTTACTTCAATGAGGTATCTAAGGAAACTAATATTTTGGGAACTAGCAACATAGAGTCAGTCACAATCAGAGAAGTCTTAAGCATTTAATTCTTAATCCTGTGATTCCAGGGGACAATCCAGAGCCTAAACTCCCAGTACTGTGCACATTAAAAATTGGGTGCTTAGAAATCCCCATGGATGGGGTGGCTGTGTAGATGAGAATGGAGAAATTATTAATCAGTGTTGTATGTCTGAAGTTCAGATCATGTATAATATACATCTATTGATAAAGCTGGGGCAGATTGTGGCACCTGAATTTTTAGCCATATATACTAATATCAGATACTTGAATTCTGTTACATGTACTGAGAAGGAATCTCTTTCAATGTTTAAAGAAGGTTTTCTCTGCTCTTCTAGATGAGAACTGGCAAGAAGCTCGGAAGCTAAAAAATTCATCTCAGTGTATCTTGCAGCCTTTGGATGTAAACCTGGAATTTAGCAGAGCAATGGTTGTTACAGATGCAAGAATGCCCAAGTACGTATTTTTCCCAATTTTGAAATATTATGGTAAATGACTTTTTTGAGGGGGGAAAAGGAGAAAAAAATAAGAATCTAGTCATACTCGTGCTCTTTTACATTGGCTATGTGTAAATCTTGAAAGTGAAGAACATTTATCTAGACAAAGAGAAAATAAATTAAAGAAGTTTTTAGATATTGAAAAGGTGATAGAATGTTATAGTAGTATGTTTAATACATTTAAAGATTTTTATTAAAGATGTTAGTGCCTCTTCTAATTCAGTCTTACTAATAGCTACATTTCAGTTCTCACTGAAAATACCAAGGAACTAAAAGTCTGAACTTAAAATCTCTTTTATAAATGTAAAAAAATATTTTGAAAAGTAATGTGCTGTCATACTCCCTCTCTTTTGACTTGGCTTATTGCTCTAGTTAGTTTACCTGCTATGGATCACTTCTCCAGGAAACAGCTCTTAATGCCTTGAGTTTGCACTTAGGCTTATTTAGCAAAATCCTGTTAGTTGTGGAAATTGTACCAATCAGAAGAAAATAATTAGTGCTGTTACAAGTGATCAATGATTGCGTGGTGTAATGCTGCCACCTTCTGGAAACCTGGGAGGCCAGAGTCTGAATTTTGATGCTTACAGAAGGTCTTATGTTTTCCCTCCTTACTTTTTCTCTGTTGGGTGAAGAAGATCAAATAAGGGGAATGCAATTCACAGGAATCTTTTTATCTTTCTTTTAGAAAGTGAGATTTCATTTCTATGGTCATAGAATGACATAATTTTAATGTAGATTTGTAATTGACATCTCTCAAAGTTATGCAGGTATAACCTGGATTAAAGAATGTCTTCTTTTGATGAGAACATCTGTTGCAATATTGCAATACTACCTGTCTAACTGCCTTGGCAATATTGCAATACTACCTGTCTAACTGCCTTGGCTACCAGGTGTACTTTGGCAGTTAATGTGTCCAAACTGATTCTGGAAAATTTCTCTCTAATTTTTCTCTATATCACATTGGGTACAAATGTTAAAAGCTAACTGTAGCTTTTGTGTCAGTAAGAATCCCCTAAACTGTAAATTTTAGTAAGGATAGTTGAATAGGGTATTACGCTCACATCAGTTACATATAAATAAAAATGTATTTTTAGTATACATGTACTTATTCTTTTATATTTCAATTTTTATAAGTATACTGTCATGTAAACCCAGAATTATATTTTTCCAGAGTTTTTTTTAAATTAATATACGAGACTGTCTGCATAGAACAGCATAGTTTTGTTAAGAAAAATGAGTGGAAAGACATTAGTTTTACAGCAAAACCTAGTACCAGAATTGTTATTTAATGTAGTAGATTTTTACGAATGAGTTTCTCAGTTTGGAAAGCTCCTGTTTTAGATTTAGTCATCTGTAAAGCAGGTGATTGGGTGTCTCTGTTTTCTGATTCTTTGATTGTATGTCTTTCAGTGACCATCGAATTCATTTCAATTCCTTGCAATTTTGTTGTTCAAAACAGTAATGAATTTACTAGGCTTTGTCTTGGCTTTGTTTAGAAAGGCACATTTCTGTATTGCTGCCTTGAGGAGAATACTAATTTAGGTAATTTTGTTAATGACTGCTGTATCAAGGGACTTTCACTATTTATCTGTGTTTTCATCTACTCGTATTTCCTAATCCTTAAAAATGGACTTTCATTCTGGTTGGATATGAATATCTGCATTTCTTTCATTTCTAGTAATAGGATGCTCCGTACGGTTTCTGTCACTTCACATTTGGAAGCACTAATATGATTCTGTAGTTTTATAGCCTGTGTAAGGTTTTATGTGTTTTAATGTTTGTTTTATCCTGTCATAGGGTTCAGACATTTTCCATTCCATTTCCTGGAGGAGGTGTCGGAGAGTCTGTCATATGGTTTTTGAGGTGTATGAAGAAAGTATTAGGATAGCGATGTAAAGAGCATCCTATATAATAGCATTCATTATAAACACAGTAAAAATTCCAATGTGAAGGAATGTACCTATTTGCAGCTTTGATGGTGGCATTCTTGTAGTATTTCTTTCTCTCTAAACACAACCAGACTGAACTTGAAGGAAGTTTCTGCACAGATTTCCTCATCAATTGAAGCACTTAGTTTCTCCATGCCTCAGTCTCTACAGATGGGGAGTAATTGATTCTCCAGCCAGAGGTTTTCCAAACCTTCAAAGCCTTTATTTAAAGAGCAGTGGAGAGAGCTGAGATTATTTGCAGTTGTCCGCTTTGTATCTGCTGAGTCCCTCCCTTCTAACTGTATGGGCTGTCTGTTGTACAAACACTCATCAAAAATGTCTTAACATTGTACACAAATTTTTGTAGAGAGGTTTAAGTGAAATGAAAGTGAGAATTGCTATTGTATGCTCCTCCAAACAACTGAGGAGCACAGTAGAGAGAGAGCTCCCTTCAAACCTGGTAGCTACACATCTACCTTAACCCTCTCCATAATAATAAAAGAACAAAAAGGGAAAAAAAGGAAGAGTCTAAATCTCTCTCTGATAGAACTGGAATAAGAATAGTAGTTGAGGATTAATCCTGTAAGTTTAAGGATGTGAAGAAATTATTAAACTGAAGAAAACTAGTTACTGTCACAGTTTTAACATGTACAATTTTGTGTTTGCTTAAGTGTCAGAAGTTGTTTTTTCAGATACTCTCATAGTATCAAAGTTAGCTGAACTGGATTGAAAATATGGAGCTTTTTTTATTCTCACATCTTTTTCAGTCTTATATGTCCCTTTTAAGACTGAGAAGTGAGTTAAGGACATCAAAAGTGGAAGGAAGTCGCTTGTCTTGTTCCTTACACACTACATCTTAAGCATCTGGTGCTGCCTGTTGGAGGCAGTTACCTGTTGAACAGACCTCTTTATCTGTTCTAACTAGAAGTTGTAATAAAGCACAATAATGTTCTTTGAGTAAATTTTTTGCTTACTTCTGTTACACTCACTTGTATGAGAAACTGAGTTGTGTTTTAGGTCTTTAAAAACTCAGTGTCTATGTTTGACATGATTCTTCTTTTTTGGCCAAAGCCTATTCAAATACACTTAAAATATGTTTTACTGTTTTCATTTTTAAAGATGGTTATTTTATTCTTTTATATCCTATATTGCTGTACTGCTTATTCCTTTGTTAAATATCTAGACTACTGCAAGAGTCCACTTAACTATACATGACTTCTGGGAGGTATTTTGTATACTTTTTTTGATGCTTTGAGCCCTAAACGTTTATATGCAAAAAACCCCTCCACCATCTCTTCTGTAAAATACTGTGTAAAAGCTCAGTTATGTGATTTATTGCAAGTAATTAAATTAAATACATGAACAAGAGGGAGCAATTTCTGATTGTAAGGAAAATATGCGTTATGTAGCTTAACGAGAAGTGGTTATTAGTACTATTTGTAGTCCTGATCCACAAGCCTTTGTAGCAAATGGAAATACAAATTCTGCTAATAAGTAGGCATTTGCTGATCAAGTAACTTTTCCGTGTGCAACAGAATGGTTGCATACACACACACACACACACACACATATATACACACATATATACATACATGTATATATACACCCTACATGCAATGGTTAGATGAATAATTTTCTGACCAGGAAGACTTTTTTGTTTTTCAGAAGAAAATTAATGTGAAGTTTGATTGAAAAAATTTTAAGATTGATTGTTTTAACTGTGGAATTTTGACTTTGATTTCTTTAAAAAACAGGTTCAAACTGTCTGGACAGTTGCCTTTGCTTTCTATCCAAATATCAGACCAGAAGCTGACAAGTATCTTGGAGCTAATTGATAGCATTCCTAAGCCAGAAAGTGCACCTGCTACCAGTTCTCCTCCAAAAATAACTGAGGTAAGGTTTTTAAAAGAGATTTCATTAAAAATGATCAGAAAAATACCTTCTTGATACTAGCATTCCAGTTTTGAAAGGTACACAAGAAACTGAAGAACAAGCCTTGACTTAGTGCCTCTTGAAAAAGTTAGCTCTTTCTCTAAAGCTGTAGAAAATTTTCTTGCTATTTAGTTAGTTTACTGTGAACTTTAGCCAATAATTATGAAATAGTTGTCCAATGTTTGGACTTAAAATAGAACCCCTCAGTGTTTTACTACTATGGGAATTAATTTGTAACTCATAATAATCTTGACTAACAAACATACTCAGTTTTGTTGAGGATTAGTTTAATTGTACCTTCAAATTTACACATGTATCATAGTACTGCAGAATTTGGGTTTACCTGTTTTGTGTAGCAAAGGAAACATTAAAATGCTGGCATTTTTGAAGTTCAAGTATTATGTGATGTTAGATGAACGTTTCAAAGGCCAAACAAAAAATATTCACTATCTGTTTTATAAACAATGCCTGCCTGGTAAAAGTAGCAGGTTTTTTTCATCAGACCTCAGTGTTTTTCCCATTTCAAGTCCATTACACAGTGTAGCTCAGGGGTGAAAGTTCTTCCTTGCACTCGTAACGATTATGAGTTTTGAGAGTGGTTCTTGCTCTTTCCCCACCCCTTTTCCTTAGTGAAAATGGTTTGGGTCACTATTTTATACCTTCTTCAGAACAGAAGATTGCCTCCTTCTTATTATTCCTAAAAAATTTATTTCACCTTTTGAACTGTTCTTAACAAAATTAGGAAATTAACTCTCAGTTGCTAATTTTTGACATGACTGGTCTGTGTGATCTGGCTATGTTTTATATATGTGTAAAGCAGTCCTGTCATTAGAATAGGACTCATCTTAGAAGTCAAAGACAAAATTGGCTCTTGATTTTTCTGTCATTTGTAAATACTTCTAACAGTCTGTTACCTTAATAACTCATGCACTTGGTTCTAAAGGAGTAGTGGTCATCTTTGTATTTGGGGCTTTTTTAGATTATTTGATAATTATCTTTCCATCTTTGTACAAATTACTCTGCCCTGTTCTGGAAGGCTATTGCTACAGTTTGGTATTTTCTGTGAATTATATTAACATAATATTTACTAGTGGTAGATGCAACAATTAGACATGCATACCTATTGAAAGTATATATAGAGTGAAGACTGTTTCACTTCAACATGTTGTTCTTGCCATCTTTTTAGTGATGCCATTAAAATTTTAGCTAATTCTGACCTGCTCTTTCACTCTTCATATACTGGTAGTATACCCACCCAAAAGCTGCCTTAGTCTCTGTTGTTTTGTGCAACTAATCACAGACTAACATTTTTTGAGGGCAGGTGTTAGGACATTACTTTTACATAAATAGAATCTGCATATATGAGATGATTGCCTTGTGCTATATAATGCTGACTATACTTGAATTTAATGATAGAATTACAGAATTTTAAGTGACCTTGAAGTAGTTAGTATTACCTGTACATTAGTTATGATATGCGCTAGATGAGATAAGGAAAGACTGTGGACCAAGTGTGAATATATTTGCATTATATGTGAATCCATGTCAAAACTTGCGCTTAAACCTGTCTGCTCAAGCTTCCATCTACTTCAGAGCTTGACAGACTTGAATTGCTGGTATTAAATGCGGTTAATTTGAGTTGATTTTGTGCTTTGGTGGTGGCTGGTATACTCCCATGCTTTCATCCTTACAGCTGTAATTCTTCTGAAGTTTGTTAGCATCACATCGCTTCTGAACTGAAAAGGATGTGAAATCCTTTTTCAGAGTGCTGTTTTCTTCTTTACATTTTGACTTAGTGGTGGAAGTGTTGTTGAGCTGTGAAAACAGAAGACATTTTGGAACAGATCCGTCTACATTTTTGCACTCAGCGTTTTAATTCAAGAAGACAGTCCACTTTGGTGTGGAAGGCTGTTTTTCATGATTTAGTACTATGAAGTCAAATTTCAGGTTTTTCTCCTTGTTTTCTTAGAATGTGGAGGTGTTACAGATGACACACTTTCACAGTTACAAGACTCTTAAATAGTTTGTCTATTTATTACTCATAGACATGAATATATTCAGTAAAGTCAGGTTACGTAGGCTGGAGACCAGGAGAGATGTTGAAATGTTAAGAGTGAGATGAAAAATGTAGCTTTGGAAACAACGTTCAAGATGAGTGTTTCTTGTTGCCATAATGTCTAGATTCGATGCTGCGATTTTGTGAATAATTGTCTGAGCCTGAGCTTTGAAAGGTGCAGTAACAAGGGAGAGGAGAAGGTGTGGTGGTGCAGAGGAAGAACTGCTGTCAACCGTACAGTCCAGAGCCAAAGACACTCAAGAAGAAAGGGCACACAGTGCACAGTTCTCTTACTTTAGTACTCTGTGCAAGGCACATGTATCATACATGCGCATGTTGAACTTGCAGGTGAGAATTGTTTATAAACTCAGATTGCCGAGACTTGATGGTAGATAAACCATTTGGATACCTTTACTAAGAGAATTTAATTCCATCATGTATGAAACCACGTGGAGTGGAGGATTCCCGTTCTACAGTGCACTCTAGTGGCATTTCACATATTTTCAGTTACTACTCTGGGTTGTGCATAACTGCATTTCACAATTGAAGACTCAGAATCATAGGTTATCCTGACCTGGAAAGGACCCAAAAGGATCGTCAGAGTCCAACTCCTGCACAGGACCATCCCCAGGAGTCACACCATGTGCCTGAGAACATTGTCCAAATGCTTCCTGTCTCTGTCAGGCTGGTGCTGTGACCACTTCCCTGAGGAGCCTGTTCCAGTGCCCAACCACCTTCTTGGGAAAGGGCCTTTTCCCGGTGTAAACCTCCCTGACACCCCTTCATGCTGTTCCCTCGAGTCCTGCCACTGGTTACCAGAGAGAAGAGATCAGTGTCTGCCCCTCTGCTTCCCCTTGTGGGGAAGATGAAGACTGCTGTGAGGTCTCCCCTCAGAATACTAGTTGGGGTTTTTTTCCCATATGTGTGAAGCAGTGTAATTCAATAA
>VZTA01019356.1:25658-48337 GCA_013398855.1 Mohoua ochrocephala | reverse complement strand
TTGTTTTCAAACCAGCACAATAGTAAATAGTGGAAACCTGGTAAATAAAATGGAGACTGCTCCATGGTTAAAAATGAAGGCTGTCTTTTCCTTTCAGGCCATTATACCGTGATAGAACTTAAGCCAAGAACCCACTATACAAGGTGTCATCATTTCAGTTTGGTTTGCTCTTTTCCAGACATGCAAAATGTCCAGAGTCCAAAAGCAGCACCCAGAGTGGGGTTGCTGGAGGAAATTTTTCTTCCGCGCCCTTACCTGCACACTGGTGCAATGTCTAGGCATTCCAGTGATGCTGGAGCCCACTCTATTCTGCTTGGCCAGCACTTTAAACAGTGTCCTCATTCTTCCTCTTCATGGCCTCAGAGGCAAATAAAGAGTAGGTCATAATAAAATCACTAGAAGACTTTTTCCCAAAGTATTTTGACAAAGAAAAGAAGTCTTTTATCTGGTTTGATACTTCTGGGAAGCGTATTGGGGTGTCTATACTGAACAAATGGCATATTTTTGTGACTCATTTTTAGAACAACAGCTTGTCAGATCCAGCCTTCCTATTGTTGAAACAGACTACTGTTTTGTTATATGATTAAAAATGAAAAACACTTGCCAGAAAAGAATATTAGCTTATCATACTAAATACCAGAGCTTTAGAATCATGGAAGTATGTTTCTTTCTTTAATCATGAAGCTAAACTTGACACTGAGGAATTGCTCTCAGGTGTCACCCAGAGGTGACCAGTAGCAGATGTTTTCTAGCAGGAAGATGAAGAATTTTTCCTTCAGTTTCAACAGATTAGTTTCCTGAGTGTTTTTTCCTGAGGAGCATCATACCTGAAGCTAGGTGAAAGTAGTACCCAGGTACTCATATGGCAGTAGAAAAGACTGGAACTCTGGATTTTTTACAAGCAATTATATTAACTCATGGAAACGCCAGGCAGGGTCAGTAAGCCTGGGTGCCTTGGTAGGACTTGCAGGCGACCTGGCTGTTGGGAGGCCTCATACACAGAACCAGTCCATAAACCAGTGCTGCTGTGTTCAAGCTGGAATAGTTCATTGACGTCTTCCTGGACGTCCTGAATTCTCAGTGAATATCCATCACCGAAGCAGGAGTTCCTCTGAATGTTAACACTGCTTTTCTCAAGGGATCACCTGAGCTTTTCAGGATAAAATACCTGCAATATTTTTAGTGTGGCAAGAATATAACATCATAATTTAGCCAGATACATATTGGTCTATTGCTACGCTTATGTGTCTTTCTATTCTATTTATTGTCCAGCTATAAACCTCTATATTTACACTTTTTCTTCGTATCAAAAATGAAATTTAAAGGAACTTCCTGTGAAACAGAACACCTCACTGTGGCTAGGGCTTTCATGGACATTCTGCCTTTGCTGTGAACAATTCCCATAAACAGATTTTTCAATATAACTTGCAGGAACAGATTGTACTATGTTGTTTGAGGAAAAAAGAAATTCTCTCATTAGAAGCCAAAGTAGTCCACGGGATAAAATTAAAGGTTCTGGTGAAAAGCATCACTGGGCGCAGTGCTGAGATCTATTGCACTCCCCTCAGCTAATGTGAAAGTTATTATGAAGTGCTCATGTCAGCACTCAGAGCTCAGGCTCCAAACCATCATTTGGGTTAATTTCAGCATGGACCCCATCCATCGCAGCCCACTGTAAGGCTGAACAGCGCAGCCACACCATCTCCTGCTCCACAGGTCAATAAAGTTACTGCCTACAGGCAGTGATTTATCATTTGGTTACTCTTCAGTAATTCAAAAGATTCAGTCATGTTTTCACAGGCAAACAGATTTGTTGCCAGAGTTTAATATTGTTTTCTAAACCCTGTGCTCCTGTGAAGCATAAGCTCAGCTCAGCTTTAAATGTTTACTCTTCAAGCCTTTCTCCCTTCTGGGACTGGAGTGTCACTGGGGGGAGACTTGCACAGTTCTGAAATGGCACTATGACACAAATTGGCAGAAATCGAGCTGGTGGCTTGAAAGAAGTGTTTGTGAATAATGTAGCATATTTTTCTCAGTGTTTTGAAAGTTCTGGAGTGTTTCCTCTTCTGAAACAAGAAATAGAACTAGATACATAATTTTCATGAGCCTCAACTACTTTAGGGGCATTGTTGTGGGTGTAGTGGTACTAGATAACCACGTTGGGAAGTAACTTTTGTTCATTATATGTCAATATTAAAATCACAGAATAAGCATTACAAGTAATCTATCAAGGGACATTATCAAGAGACAAATGTTGGAATAACTTTCTCATCATTTCTGTTTAATATTTTTTTCCAATTTAGTCAAAACTAAAATACAATAAATCTGTACAACCCACACTAATATAATTTTCATTTTCTTACAGTGTTGTGTCTATCTGTGTATCTAATATAGTCATAGGTAACACATTAAATACTTTGAGACTGTATATTACCAGTGATCTTTTGATCTAGGCTGTAGATACAATATGGCTTTATTTTCTACTCCCATAAATCTGAAACTTGGAGTGTGTGTTAGCTTGCATGTTTGCTAGGCATGTATCCCAAATTTCTTGGGACTTGATTTCTATGGTTGGACATCAGGAGCCAAGGTCTAATTCTCACTGATCTGTGCTGCATCAGTGGTTGTACACTAGTCTGTGAAATCAGTGTCACAGCAAAAAGCTCTTTTACTACACGGCAAAGAATTACTTCACCAGGCTAAAAACTTAGAGGGGCATCTGGAACCTTTGGCTGCTTCTGGGTTCCACAATCTGCTGGACTTCACAAAATGCCATGGTAAATAGATAACATAAACTCTCTGGATTCAAACAGCCAGCAGTTGAAAAGCCAATTTCCACTCCCATCTCTCTTGTTGGTCGCTACCCAACTGCGTGTGTGTGGTCCCACCAGGGAGCGAATGAGGAAACGTGCATTTATCATCTGTGCCCTCCAACCAGTTCTCTGTCTCTTTTCTCTCTGTTTTTATTATAACTTTTCTCAACTGTTATGACAGGTTTAGCAGCAGAGCAGAGCAGAGTGCCCTGAAGGATTTCTGAAGCGAAGACATTCAGGAATTTCAGTCTCTTCAGTCATCATTTGCAGCAAAGGAAATTTCTGATATGTTTGAGAAAAAAACACTTTGGCAATGAGAGAGGTCAATCACTGGAGCAGACGACCAGAGAGATTGTACAACCTTCATCCATTGGGAAGCTCAAACTTGCTTGGACATGGCCCTGAGCAACTTGATACAAATTGGAAGTTTGATTTACTTTTAAAGTTATCCCGGTTTTGAATGGGGAGTTCTAGTGAAATCCTCATTTTTCTTTAATGAGGTGGTCTGCTTCTGCCTTGAAACTCTCACAGTTCTGCAACAAGTTCAGAAGAATATAATAAATTATAGAGAAGCTTCGTAGAAAATGGCATGCTCCATTTAGGTGCCTCTGTATTTATATGGTATGTTTAGGAATATTTAACTTTTTACGTGTCCCAGTTTTCATAGTTTCCATAGTAGAGGAGTAAATGGGGGTAAATTGTCCTGTTACCCTTTTCAAAAGATCATAATATGATGTCCAACTTTTTCATAAATGCAATATTTGGAAAATTCTGGGGCTCCATAAGCACAGAGTTAATTCCTGTACCTAATAACTGGGTCATAGTTCTGTAGGATACCAGATGATTGTGTCTGCCTGCTCTGAAATTCAGGTAGTCTAGTTCACTTTCTGTTTTCCTCTGGGAAAATTTAATCACAGTGAAAATCCACTTGTATGTATGGCAGCATAAAACCAAACCCAGAATTTAAAAACCAGACAACTTTTTGATCTTAGACACCGATTCTTACTCCCACAACACTATTCAAGCATACAACTCACTCTTCTTTTAGTAACAATTGAGAATATTCACTATACTGGCAATACCTTGTTTACGGGAAAATTACAGTAGGAAGACAGAATCAGGAACAAAACTGAAAATGGAAAATATGTATAAAATATATATATATATATTTAGCATATTCTCTCTATATATGTATAAAGTATGCTATAAAATATAGGGTTCTTACAAGTTCTCAGAAGGTTTTTTTAGTTTTTTTTTGTTTTTTCATGTGTTTGTTTGTCTTTTTTTGTTTCCCTATCCCCCTACCCTGAGCTAATTAACTGAATTTGAAGACAAAGGCATTGAAATCCACCGAGGACAGCTAATCCTTGACAGATACAATGCATTAAGCTGGAGACTGGGAGAACCACAGACACACTCAGACAAAATGATAATGACAAATAGACTCAAGTCAGAATATGTGAAGACCTAACAGATAGTAAAAAGTTGCTAATTACTTTTATTTAGTTTTGACTGTAATTTTGAAGCAGAGTACATCCCTAGAGTCTTTACGAAGTTCTTTATCTTCCAAAAAAGCCACTGGAGAGTCCATAGGAAGAATTTTGTATCTACACTATAATAAGCATTGATGAAACCCTTGAATTAAGATCTTTAACAGCAAAAATAGCATAATTGCCTTTGAATAATCTTTTTTTTGTGATGAGAGTAATAACTTCGACTTTTATGTGACTGCAGCTTCCTTACAGATTGAAATTCCATAAACCAGAGAGGGCCCAATGATGAAAACAAGCAGGACTGCAGCTCTAACCACTGTGGAATGGAGAAAATAATTTGTTTCAATGCTTTGGCCAAGGGATAATTAGCATAAAAACATTTTAAAAATGGAAAATATAGGAATGTATTGAGGGGAGAAAGTACAGCTCCTGTGTCCTCTCATGTTTTTAAATAGCTGGTCTTATAATTCAGCCTCTTAGGCTGCGGGTGCCACAGCAACAATGCCAGTACACCAATAGCATTGAATTCATAGAGGCAGAATAATGAGGCCAAGCTCTATTATGTTGATTAAAAAATGGTTTCTGAGTTCTGTTCCTGGTGCTGGGAGAGAAATTCTCTGCATCTGAACAAATTGAAAAACTATTCATTATTCATTTTGCCCCTCCCTTTTTTCCTTCCCCCACAGAGGAGGAGGTACACAGTGCAGAAGCAAATGTGAGCTTTTAATTCTCCTGTTGTGTAAGCCAGCTGTTCAGGCAATCAGTCACGGGTCTGAGCCTCAGAGTAGGGCCATATCCAGTGAGAAGGATTGTGTGCAGGAGAAGTAAGGATAATGGCACTTTTGAAGGCTAATCATACATATTTAAAGGGAGGGAGTTAGGATGAGGGAGAAATGGACAAAAAAAAAATCTGGAATACACAAAAGACTCTGTCTCATCTTTGTGGAGTGAGGTTGTGAGAGCTTTTCCTAGGAGTGTGAGCAGAAGAACTGGTTTAAAAAGAGACTCAGCATAAAAGAACCGATTGAATTTTGTGACTGCATACAGATAAGGAAACAGGTAAGGACAAATATAGTCATGAGAAATGGAAATGCAGAAGGATGTTGAGATAGACAACCTTTTTGTGGGAGATGTGATGTGTTTCAAGACACTGGACAATGCTCTCCACCTTTTCTCTCCTTCATTGACTTTTAATGTACTTTGTAACAAACAGGGAAACCAGTGCATGTGCTCCAGCTCCATCAGCCTGTGCCATCTTCAGACATTTTTGGCCAGTTTTTACATTTGCTACTGCAATAATCTGTCACCTAAGTAAAACAAGGAGGTTCTCATTCAGTCTGTACTATGTCCAGAAGTAGAGATGGCTTCAGACCCAGAAAAACATAAACTTAAATAACCATTTTTTTCTCTTTTGTTTGTTTATCCAAAACATTTGCTAGGAAGATATCAGAAGAAATATTTTGACAATATACTTACAGTTGATTTTGCGGCCTTGTCTGTTTACTCCCAGTTTTTCCTTTATTACAGATACTAATTGAAATCAGTCCTATCTTACAGAATACCTGCACATGAAGTAGATTATTCACTAAAATTTTTCCAGTCCTAGTGGCTTTGATTTATGTAGTCAATGTAAAGAAAAGCAATTAAACCCCCATTCAGAGTATGACTGGAAGTGGGTTCACCAGTCATCAGTCGCAGGCTGGCTTGGCTAAGTTAAGGTTTGATGTTTAACATCAACAGAGGTAATATTAATGTAACATTCACATTGTCACATGCACTAAGGGGCAAAGGAACTGCTGCCTTCAGAAGACAGGAATAGGCACAGGCCAGGGTTTCCATCCTCCAATCCAATGCAATAGGTCAAACAAGACTTCAAAGTGACATTTGAATCAGCTATCTGAACTTCAGGTTCTGTACTGAATCACAGGCCATTTATCACAAAGTTTCTTTACCAGTGATGTAACATCTCTTGTCATACTACTGGGACGAAATAATTTTTTTTAGGTTATCTATAAAGCTTATTTCAGCTGGTTACAATGCTTCTCACACATGTTTTCATCATTTCAGACATGAACGTGCCCCATGGAATCACTGCCTACTGCAGCAAACAAACCACTGCTCTAATTTGGTGTGATTAGGCCAGATCTGGAGGACCAGAAGATGAGAAATTTACATTTGAATGCTGCTTTGGTTACAGTGAGATACTACAGGTTAAGATCTGAACATCTCTCCTTGTTTCATACAGCTGAAAAACTAGTTTGAAGTGGATTCAGCTCATCGAAAAATTATAAACTTCACTTACTGCCTTGGTTTCTGTTGATCAGACTGTGGTAGAAGAAAATATTTTGAAGAGACTGTTTCTAGACTCATAAAAAAGAAGAAATGTGAAAGGCAAGAAAAAGATTTATTTGTTCGGTCTCATATGTTGAATATAAGTTCAGATTCCTTGGAAATAAGTTCGTTAACTCAAACTGTCTGAAAAATTGCATGGCAGTATTAGAGAAATCAATAAACAATTTGTATGCAGGTGTATTTGGAACTATTTGTAGTTTCAGAAAAATGTCTTCAAAGCTAAGGTCTGCCACTAAAACTTCATTGACACTTTTGTTGGATTTTTTTAACCTCCAATACACAGTCAGAAATCCCACAGGACTATGTTCAAGACTGAGGTAGGCTTGGGGATTCAAGCACTACAGAGAAACGAGCAAAAATGGAGGATTTGTCTGAACTGTTGCTTAATGTTTCTCAGAGAGGCACAGATTTTGAAGTTATTATGGTGAAATGAGAGTAGTGAAGGAAAGGAGCCCAAGAATATAAACTAGGCTAGTGTGTAACAACTGGAGGAAGTGTTGTCTCATACCTTCTTTGACATCCAACATACATCCCACCCATTCTGGGATGACATTGGATGTCCAGACTTTGTTTACGTCAGAAGTGGGCAAATTGCCAAGTTCAAATCTGTTGCAAAAATTGTTCCACATGGCATTTTTCTAAAAGACATGAATCAAATGCTTAAAATCAAATTGATTTTGCTTTAATGAGTTTCCTTTGCTTATTTTTAAATGGTAGGAATAGAGAGCCTGTGTTGGAATGGATGATATCTGGGAAACTTTGTATTACAGTGGCTCAGTGAAGCCATTGCACAGTGAAATCCAGTTTCTTGATTTTCACAGTGTAGCTCTGAGCTCAGATCCATTCCTGCCTCAGAGGTTTTGTTCCCCACCTGATGTTAGTGAATATTAGAAGAATTTCTGACAGAGTGTTTCCCAAAGGTAACAAATTTCTATAATATACCATTGTTCAAAAACCATGCAATACCTTAGTTTCCTTTTCTCCTACAACTCCACAGAAGTTAATATGTTCCATGGAATGTAATTTTGCAATACTGTGGGCAACAATAAAATTCCAACGTGTAATGCTCTGTATAGTAAGAGACCTTAGGAAATGGTTTCTTAGCTGCCTACTAAAACCTTGCACTTCATTTTTCCTACAGTCTCTGCTTTCAAACAACAACCCCCAGCAGCCAATAAATAAAAAATTCTCCCAGAAAAATCCAGCTTTGATTTGATTGTGATTCTTTCTTCTTTTTCAGCTTAGTCCTGCTCAGTGATGGCCTGAACTGCAACTGGAATTTTTTCCTCAAAAGTGTTTCCAAAATTTTTTTGGGAACAGGTATTGGAAATAGTATCTTCAATGTATTAGCTCCTCACTCTGCATTTGGAAGCTTTTATTTGTCATCATTTGACCACACGAATTATGAGAGTTTTTGTGGCTTTTAATAGGTCTCATAGTATTTAAAAATTTCAATTAATTCAGTAATTTGAATTGATATGATCTCATTGTATATAACAATTTGAATGCACATCACATGTTGAACTTCACGACTCTGACTCTTTGGAAGCAACTCAGAATAACATCTGTCTTTTTTCACAGGTTGATCATAATACTGGCTTGTGGTTGGAAATTGCCTGCCACATCCAGGTCATTTTCAGTTACCTCAAACTTGTTATAGCAGTAACAAAAATGTAATTAAGTATCACCTGCCCTTAATTTTTCCTATGGAATATTTCCATTTTCACCTGTATTGATACTGCTCCCAGCATAGGTTTATCAGCAAATATCACTGACATCAACGTGGTGCGTGTCTTATGCAAAAAAATACAGATGAAAATATTCAGATCCATCCCAATTCCCACCCTTCAGGAGCTGTGACAGAGAAATCTCTTCAGGCAAATGTTTTTCTTTTCAGTGTTGTCCTTCGTCCCACCAAATAATTCACCGTAAATTACCAGCCACTGCCAATCCATACTTTTGCTGGTTTCCTACCTATTTTACATTTATTCCACATTTTATTATTTTTTTTTCTTTAGGAAATCTGTCTTTCATTTGAAATATTTATTCTCCTTCAGAAAACAAATAAAACAAGTATTTTCCATTGGAAAGAAGGACATGGTTTCCCAGTTGGCTTCTGTTATTAAGTCCCTACACCTTTTTGGAACTCTGAAAATGCACATAACTGTTTGAAATAAGCTTAAATGAGAGAAGCCGTGCATTCATTTTGACACAAAAGGTAAATATTGCTCTTTCATTTTTTTAGCATATGTTTATTTTGATTAGTATGTCAAAGATTTTGAGCTAGTAAACATTCTGTCTCTGTTCCCAGGAAAGTTAAGATCTCGAGTAAATACTGGAAAGCTTGAATGGTGTCACAGGTAAATATTGACAGAATAAACTAAATTACTTGTGAAATGTGGCATAATGCTGTAAACAACAGAAAACTGAGAGGTGGTTAAGAGGCCAGCGTGATGGAAAACAAATGTTCAGAAATTCTAATGGGAAGATTCATCTGCTCATAGAGGAACCTCCCTCTCAATAGCTGAATAATTCGGAAGGACAACATTTATTTTATACTTGGAAACACAGAATCAAGTTTAAAGGTTTGAGTTTAAACAACGTGTAATGCAGTCAGATTAATCTTGGAAGAAATAATTTTCAGATACAACTGTGTGGGAGATATAGATGTCAACAGGACAGATGGAGAGATATTACACCTTATCATTCTTAGATGAAGGAATGTGCTCAAATAATTTATCCTAATGGTATTTTTATGCTTCCTACAGTAGATCACTTATAAAGGCACTATCTATAATTTGTCAGTCTAGCACAGCTTGCTTGTACTGAGAAAAGCAGAGAAGGCATGAAGAAAGCTGTGATATTCTTTAATATTTGTTGAATAAAGTGCCAAAAGGAAGAGCTAACATTTTTCCATGCAGCTGTTTTAAAATGAAAAACCATTTTGCTAGACATTGATTTCCAGAGGAATTAAGAAGCTTGATTAAAGACTAAGAGTTTGGTTATTGAAAGTAGAATGAGATATGAAAATAAGAACATAAAAGGATAAAAATATACATGATTTGAAGTTTTAAATGGAATGTCTGTGCCAGGTTGTCTCTGACTATGTGATAACGAAATTCTGGCTCACAGGCAAAAACCAGATCTATTTGTTTACTTCAAACACCTTTTTTCTGACCGTTGGACTCTCAGTTCCATAACTATTTTTTTTGTCTTTTAAGACTGTTGTGAAGTTGCCAAATGCCTATTGCAGCTGTGGCACACTAAAGTGATTCCATATTGATCACAAACTTCGAAATGTGGATCAAGCTTTTGAATACACTTGGTCCCAAATATTGATCACTTGGCTTTTTTTTTTTTTAAGAGATAGTGAGATGACACCTAATACAACTGCTGTTGATTTGAAAGCTGAATTTCAGGACTGTGTTTTGAAGCAAACCTAGAAAAATCTTTTTTCTTGATTTGCAGAATTTCTGTAAAACATCATCTAGAGCAGAATTCTCTTAGCAAGTCCTAAGGCCTCTGGCTTCTCTGATTATTAAAGGCAAGTAAAGAGTTCTTAAGCTTCCTTCCTTAAAGCCTACTCTTTTCCTTCACTTTCTTATGTTGATGGCACAAGTTGACAGGTCTGACAAACTTGCAAGGTTATTGGTAAGGTATTTGTAAGCATGATTTTTTAGCTTATAAAAACATGCCTTCCTTGCACAGTGCAGTGCAGATAAACACCTCTGCTGAGGACCCTGGTTGTTACAGCTTGGTTGAATAAAGAGTAGGTAACAGGGTCTGAGGGGTGTGTAGAGGGAGAAAGGGAAGAATGGCATTGTCCTGGTTTGAGACAAAAATTCGGAGGAACGCTCTGGGAGGAACGTCTCCTCCATAGAAGGCAGGTTACAGACACCCCTCCCCCACCAGGGTCGGGAAAAAATTCCACAAAGGAAAGTGAAAGGAGAAAAACCTATTTATTTAAGAAACACACAGGAAAAGAATAATGCTAAATAATAAAACCTCTCGCTGTGGAGAGAAAACCTGGGAAGATTTTAGAGTCCTTTCTGTGGGTGTGGGCTCTCTCTCTCTCTCTCCTCTTCGGAGCTGGGTCGGCTCGGGCCCCTCCGGGCCGAGGTGTGAGGGCTCCCAGTGAGGTTCTGATGTTCTGGTGTTCTGAACAGCCCAGAAGAGAAGAAGGAAAAAATCCAAAGTCCCAGGGAAACAAAGGAGTTTATCTCTCCATCTCTCTCCTCCGAGAAAAGGAGCCAAGAGCCGAGGAAAGCAGGAAGGTGCCTCTGCTCTGCAGCAGCAGGAACGCAGGGGAGTGAATGTCCTTGGAGCAAAACTGTTTTGAAAAGTTCCCCTGGCTTTTTTTATCTTTCTCTTGCACCCAGATGAAAAGACACAGAAAGGCACAGGAATCATGTCTGGGCATAGAGCAGGTGATAGGGGATACACATCATAAAGTCATCCCAAGACAGGCATTTTACCTCCTCTTGTGCAACAAATAATGGCCTTTATAAATAAAGAAACAATAGTTGGTGTTGAGGACAAGACACAGCTGTCCAGCCTTTTCACCACTTGGTGAAGTATTCTACAAGATGGGTGGGATTTCTTCATCAGAGGAGCGTCTTTCAAGTGGAAAACTGCATCATGTGAGCTCATACCAGGTCAAACACATCCAATTGTTCACTTCCTTGAAAAATGAGTGAGCATTATTAGGACTCCTTGTCATGAAGACTAATTACCTCCATTGTGCTCTGCTGCCCTGGCAGCATGGTTTCTCCTTAGATACTGACTTGGTAGAAATGGTTTGTCTGGAAATTCTATTTGACTTTGGCTACAGCTCAGAAGAAAACCTCAGCACTCATTGAGGTTGCTAATGATGAAGTTTATATTTTATGAATTTCTCAATACCATCTTTTTAGATGGAAGTGCCATTTTTCTGGTGTAAAAAACACAATAGTTCATATCATCTTGTAGTAATTTCAGCCTACAGGCTCTCTGCTTCTCAGATAGATGAGATCTATTACCCTGTGAGGCTTTTCTCAGGAAACAGACAAAAAATAATTTCTTGAGTTGCCTTTCAGTGATGCCTTTTAAATGTGTCATTAAATTTCTGCTTTCTCTCTATGCATGGAAAATCCCAGTATAGTTTTTCATAATTCTATCTATAGGGTATAAAGAGTGCCTTTTTTTAAAATGATTTTTGTCTTTTTTTTTGTTTTTAAGTGATTAAACATTCTGCTATACTTGATGGATTTCCTTTATCGTTCTTAATGTCAATATTTCAACAAATGGTTATTGTTGCCTTTTATAACACTCCATGCAATAGTTTTTAACTTCAATTAGGTATATCAACTCAAAAGTACTAAGATTTCATGAGTTTTAAGTAGCATCTGATATAATAACTATCCGTTAAATTCAAAATATGATTATAGACATGCACAATGTAGGTCTGAGGCCTGATTAAACTGATGCTGAATCTTCAACTGTTTAGATTTCGGCATTTGGACTGTCAATTAAATTACATGAATTACATTGCTTAAAATATTTTTCCCAGCTATTGTGAGTGTTTAAGTGATAAAACCTGGCTGTTGGATAGCAACAGTTATTTCCAGTCCAGGCTAATAATCAGTAGCAGCATCTGACACAAAACTTAAATCTACTTCAGGACTCCAAGACAGAAAACTGCTGTATGCAGCAGCAATTTATCAGGGTCTTCCAAACATCATGCTGTTTACCTAAAAGTTTATAAATGTGGCACTTCAGCTCTCTCTTCTGCAAGGTGTTCACCTTCTTCTCCTCCTCCTCCCTGCTTGGCAGACCTTAATTCAACTACAAGATAAAACTCCTGCAGACTCGATCCCAAATTGAGCCGCTCTGAGTTAATTCCCATGATTTAAATGCAGTTCCTGAGCTTTTTGGTATTAAGAGTGAACGTCACGATGGAAGATTTGGTTCAATAATTACAGCCTGTTGAAGTCAGTGGGATTTCTGACAGAGCAAAGAGTTACTGAGCATTATGCAAATGAGCCCAAATCATTACACAGTTATTAAATGACTGTGTGCACCAGGAAGGAAGAAAAACTGTTGGTGGCTATAAATGCTTATAATTAACACTGATGGAAAGAAATGGAGCAAAGGGCAATCTAGGCTGAATGCTAGAAAAAATGCTTGATGGTAAGGTCTATCAAACTGCATAAAAGTTCCCTAATGGAAGCAACTTTCAGTTATAACACTGAACTGGACAAAGAACTGAAATGTGTTCTAGGAACTTTTTCTGACGTAGTGAGCTGAACATGTGAATAATTATTTTCTTAAAAAATCTTGTTTGCCAGGCTGTAGGTTTTGGCAGTAGCTCCCTTTCTGCTTGAAGATTTTGTATTTTGACTTGCAGGTGTAGGGAAATACATGTAGCTTTGAAAATATAATTCTGGTGGTGTGACAGATACAAATTTCCCGGTTGCCTTTAGAAAATAAAACCAAGGAGAGTTCAGGACTTTCAGGAGAAATCTGGACTGAAACGTTTCCTGCAGAGTTGAGAAATGGGAGAATGGCCACACGCTAGACAAAATTGTTTTTAATTCTTTAATGGTCCCCACGATCACAGAATGGTTGAGATTAGAAGGGACCTTTAGAGAGCTTCTGGTCCAATCTCTGGCTCAAGCAGGTTAACCTTGAACCAGGACCGTGTCCAGTCAGCTTTTGGTTCTCTCCAGGGATGGAATATCCAAAACCTCCCTGATCAACCTGTGACTCTCCTTGGTCATCCTCACGGTCAAATAATGTTTCTTGTTGTTCAGAAGGAACCTCCTGAGTTTCAGTTTGTGTCCATTGCTTCTAGTCCTGTCACTAGGAAAGCAAATTACCTGGTTACTAGCCAACTAAGTTTTTAGTTTTTGGATGCTGTTTACTAAAATGGCCAAAACCTGCCCAGACTATTTTTTTCTCCTTTATTTAATACCAAATCCAGTTGTCAGCAGAGAACGCCTTAAAAAGAGAAAGTTTACTCTGTAGCTGTGTTTTCAAACTGTAATATCTAATTGATGAGAAAATGTAGGTTGTGCATGGATTTCACACAATCTCTGTGAGGTGATGCAGTGAAGCTTGAGAAGGATTCTGAAAAAGCTGAACTTGTAGGCCTGAACTCTGAGTTGTTCAATCATGCGTTGTCCAGTCCTTAAGTTGCAAAACACAATTTATCCCACGTTAAATAACAGACTGGTAATACCTGTACCTTCTGTTTTTATGATTAATGCTTAAATTGGAAGCATCCAACATTCCTCTCTTAGATGGTGATAGAAATAACAAGAGGTTGGGATAAGAAATCTGCTGCCACCCTAAGCAAATGCATCCTAGAAGGAAGTTTCACATGACACTGTTATTATTTCTATATCAGTATAGACCTGACAAAAGTTTGTCTGAGGTTTATATGAGTGTTTTTGCAGAAGATTCAGAAGAACCAGTTCAGTCCAGTATCTACATAGACATGTTTGCGTTCATATGCAGTGAATACATACATACTTTACCTTAATTATCAAGAGGAAAATTAATCACCACAGAAATACCTTGCGAAATTCGCTAAGCAATAATTTCATAGTAAGCATTTTATATATAAAGCTAAATTTTGATTTGTAAATAAATATGCAGAAACAATTCCTTATCAGCTGATTTATTATTCATAGCAAATAAAAGAACTTGACAGTAATTCAAACACAGAATAACACAGAATAATTTTTTTTTTTTCAAATCAGTGACAGACGATTTTTAGCTTAAGGTGATATAAAATATTGGAACATGACTTCGGTACCTCACATATAACTGCAAAGATTTAATGTTTCTGAACAGCTTGCTTGGATGCCTTTCCAATGATTTGCAAAGCCTTGAGGATTTCACAGTGATTAACTCTACCATATGTTTTTTTTTCAAAGGCCAATTTTGCCAGGCCATCAGTTTATATGCAGATTAAACTGGCAAGTGTGGCCAAACTTTCAAACTCAAGCAAAGTAAATGTGAATTGCTTGTAACTACTTTTGGTTTTCTTTTTGCAAGTGGAAAGTTACAAAATAAAGAAGATAGGTAATAAATGGAATTCCCTTTTGGGATGACATCTGGAGCAGCAGAAAATTCTCCTGTTGTCATGGGCTGTAGTTACCAATTATTTTACATATAAATCATTTCACTCATCGCTGGTTGGCAGGCTTTCTTGGCACCACCAATGATTACAGTGGTGGTGTATATCTCTGAGAGAAGGCTGAGAAATATTTTCCTCCCTAACTGCTTATGAATGCCTTGTGTTTGGTACCAGAAAGAAGGCAGATTTCTAAGTACACATCAGAGGTTCTGGGCCCTGGAAATGGACAGAAAGAGGCAGGTATGAATAAATACACCATGAGACTAGCTCAGTTGTTTGGAGCACCAAAATAACACCAGGGTCATGGGTTTCACCCCTGTCTGGGCCAATCACTGAAGAGTAGGACTTGATGATCCTTGTGGGTCCCTTCCACCTCGAATACTCTGTGATTTAACTAGCAAGGAAGGTGGTTAGAGAAACCCTCCTTCTGCAGCAACATATTGTCCAACGAGAGGATAACAAAAGTGTTGCTTTTCTAACCATAGACAATGAAGTGAAACAGAATTGATACTGGTTGGTAGGAAAATGTGAGGTGTCTGCCATGGTAGGCTTCAAACCAGGGTCAGGAAGTCATTAATCCAAAAATGTGCTTTATTACTATAGTCCATAGCTCAATTAAAAAATGCACACATAATCTCATACATACATACATAGATATGTATGTATATATATATGTATCTATATATACATACATACATATATATATTTATATATATATGTGTGCATGCATTTGACATAGATTTGCAATTTATAAATAGGTTGGTGGATAACCTCCTGCTGTTGTCCTGAGATCTCAATCTCTCTCTGCCAGGAGGTAAAGAACATTTTGCTCTCAGAAGACTGATGAACTGCTTGTATCTGGTTATAGATGGCTTCACTTAGACAACAATGTTTTCTTAATCTATGGGTATGTGAGTAAGTTTCCTTGAGGAAAAACTAAGTTCAGAGTTCTGACTGATTTATGTTCTCAGAAATCTTGATGCTGGGAAAAGGGAAAAATATGAAAAAAATGCAGCGAGAGCTTTAGGTTTAGAATTTACCTGTGTCCTCGGATTGCAGTACTCTTTTAGTGTGTCAGACCTAAGGTTTATGTAAGAGCAGACACAGAGCTGAGCTTGTGCTTAGATGACAAGAAGGGAGAGATCTAACACTGATACTGATGAAAGCTTGCAGATTGTTTTATTTCTGTGAACCTATTCGTTAAATCTTTGCAACTTTATTATCCAATTCCAGATGTGAAAATGAATTACTAATATTTGCTTATCCCATGTTCTTTGCAAACACTAAAGCATGTAGATAACTACTCAATACAACTTCTAAAGGTCTTAAGGGAGAAAAGGGACATGTTCTTGTTTAGAGGAGCTAAAGTATTATGTACTTGTAACACAACTTCTCTGTGGTGAGAATACCTTCATGTAAAAAACTCCACGGTGACTCCCTGATGATGGGAGAAGCCACCAGAAATTCAAAGGTTTACAGCATGTTTGTAATAAGCTTCCTGCTCTTTTAGACTGGAGACACCTAGAAGAGGTACTGAAAGCTAGGTACTGAAATCAGGCCTGGTTTGCATTAATAGATCCTGGCACTAATTGTTATATCCCAGGAAAAGGTTTCTATGCTGAACTGGCAATGCATGTTCAGAATTAGGGGAAGAATAATTTTATTTCCCATATTAGTAGCTACCATGGTGAAAAAAGTTAGCAGGATCCTAAAAAAGCACAACAGGTATTCAGCAGGATGAAGTTTTGTCTGGAGGGGAGAGGTGGGAAGATTGAAAACTAAAATAGATATCATAGCTTAGAGGTGGTCAGAAATCTAAATTAGGGAAGCAAATGAACATGGAAAAAGAAAGAGGAAATGAAGGCGACAATTTAATGGATAGCAAGGAAATGGAAGTATTAGCTATAATTAAACACTTATCAGGGGAGACAGAAAATTAAGAAAGGCTGCAGTAAGGAAATAAGTGATTTGCTAATCAAAGCATCTGGGGGAAATCAATAAATGCATCAGGGTGGTGCATCCTAGAACGAAGAAACTGCACCACCCTGAACATAAATGACTCAATAAGAAAGAAGACTGCATAAATATTGAGAGTCTAAATAAACAGGAGGTGAATTCTACCTCATTAAAGGGCAGGTGTAAGAGTACTTGGAAACATTGCCCATATTGATCATTTGAGACGATATGCACTTCCCATGATACTGGTAAACAAAATCCATGAGGAATGAAATTGGACATAGGGATGAACATTTCCCACATTTTAAACCAGGTTAAATACTAAAATTAGAATAAGTTAGAGGTCAGGTCATGTTTAGAGGTACATACTCTGTGTATGTAATTAACTTAGTTAAAAGTTGTAAACTTTGTTTTGTCCTAAGAAAATATGCTGTTAAGTGTAAGAAATTGCCACACCCCAAGAACCTTTGCAGAGCTGCCTTTTTTATTTTTAAAGGTATTTTTTTCTGTGAATATGAAAGTAGAGAATTTTAAGAGACCGGTTCTAGAAAAAAAATCGGTTTAGTAGACTAAAATAGAGTCCTTTCTTAGATTATTGATAAATAATAGGAATGAATAAAATGAATAAAATATGTCAGTAATTCCTTCTTTATTGGACCACAGGAGCTTTCTTGGAGTGACCAGAAGATGGAGAAGGTCACTAACTCTGAAGAAACCCTTATTGTATGAAGGAATTGACCAACAGAGAAGGAAGGTTTCCCAAAGCTCTTTCTTGAACACAATATAGAAGAAAACATGAGGGATGTGGGAAACTGAATTGCTCACCTCAAGATTTCCGTGTTACTTTTGGTATCTGTCAAGGAAAATGGAAGAGCTCTAAGTCCTTTGGAAAGTTTTCCCTTCCCACTACATGTACACATGTATGCAAACAAAAACCATGACAATTGGAAACAGAGTAGCAAGGAGGAAAGGAGGAAATAGAAAGAAAATGACAATAAAGAAGAAAACTGTGTGTAACAAAATGCCAAGGCTAGAGGACATAGTAAGGAAATAGCTGACTTGTATTTCATTAGTTTCTTAATGTTAGCCCTTGTGTTAGAAGAATAGGTTTTACGGGTATAACAGACTGAAATACTGCCTTTATTTTTGGTTGTCATCTTCAGAATAAAGGTTAGAAAATTCTCTTTGTTCCCCCTCTCTCTCTCTCTCTGTCCCCCACAGGAGAGGTAACCCAAGAGCTCAATGCTTACTCTGTCCTTTTAAGGGGATACACAGGAGAAAGTCTTCCATTCACACTAAGACCCACTTTGGTGGAAAATGAGTGATGTATATAGAGCCTAGTGTAGCCCACATTTAATTTATCATCTGCTTGGTATTGCAAATTAATCTCAAACTAATCAGTCTGCATCTTGAAAAAGCGGATATGTCTGAAATAAAATTCATGTAACACATTGATTGTAGACTAAATAACAGGAAGTCATTTAGAGAGCCAAACACAACTGGTTAGATGAAAGGCACCTATTTTCATGCTAATACTATGAAGATAAGACAGGTTTGACTGCTACAAAACAGAAGAAAAATTTTGATTCACTTTAACATTGACCCCAAAAAGTTGTTTGGTGATCTGGAGGTATGTTTATGAACAAACCTCCTTATGATTTCTGATACCATGGCATGGCAGGTGGGTCTTGATGTAGAAGTTAAAACCACATCTTCTTATTGCAAAGCATGGAGATAATCTTCAAACCAGAGGCCTGAATCCAGGTCTTCTCTATTTTGCAAGCCCCAGATGGCTGAGGGTGGGAGGCAGCTCTGGAGACAACCCAGCCCCCGGTTCAAAGCCGGGTCAGCCAGGGCAGGATGCTCAGTGCCATGAGTGGGTCCCTAAACCCCGAGTTACAAAGAATGCTCAATTTCTTTTTTCAAAGTCCCACAGCTGGAGAAAGAGTAGTGATGTGTTGTTAGAGAAACAACATGTCATATAGCCACTTTGTTTGTGTGTGTGCTGGCAATCTGGGAGGTGTAACAGCAAATCAAGCAGAGGAGGTAAATAGACATTTTTTGGATTAGTGCTCCAACAAATATGTTACAGCTTGAGGCAGGCAATTCCAGACAGAACCCTTGTGGGAGAGAAAAGACCCCTTTGTGGATCTCCAACTTGTTTAAATGTGCTAGTTACTTCTTCAGCAATGTTATTGCTGGGTATTACTGCATGTATACCAGAGGGGTATCTGGTGAACTTTAGAGGCAGAACTCCCTCTCAATTTCCGTGCATTTTTATTTGAGCTGGTTGCTGGAATACAGTTAGGTAGATGGCAACATAATCAGTTGTAAAGTTGTTCTTTTCTGCCCTTTAAAAGGAAATTGAAAATAGCAGATAGACTGAATTCGTAAGTAATTATAATGACCTGTTAATTGCCACAGTGCAGGTTACCTGACCAGCTGATTTGCTGATGG
Source organism: Mohoua ochrocephala (assembly GCA_013398855.1). Lineage (NCBI taxonomy): Eukaryota > Metazoa > Chordata > Aves > Passeriformes > Acanthizidae > Mohoua > Mohoua ochrocephala. Next base: position 29,144 of record VZTA01019356.1, on the reverse strand, counting down.
AGTGCTCAGAGACAATCTTCTGACATTTTCTAAGGACCCTGAGAAATGTGTGGCTGAGCATCCAGCTGACCTCCCTGCTGCACTGGGTAAACTACAGGCTGCCTGAAGGATTTGTGATCCCACATCTCACTGCACCATTTAAACGCCTGCTCAATTAGATTTGCCACTGGTGAAGGTGGATGAAATGAAGCTGCTGAGCCATCAGCTAGGGAAGCAAGGTAGAAGCACATGTTCCCATTTCTTGTCTCACTACAAGGATATTCCCTCAGGGATGGGACAGAGAAGATTGTCATCATTTCTGAGTTGCTGAAGGGTATCTTGAATCACATGTACGTGTGCAGAATAAGAACGAGAACCAACTAGTAAAAATTTCATCTCTCTTAAAAGTGAAGGGATATTAGTGCTGAAGGAAGGAATAGAGTCTTCCTGTTAGTGTATCAGGTCTGAAATGGAAAGATTCAGAAGTGTGAGTCCTTTCCTGCTGTTTTCTAGACAGGGTTAAGAGCCTTAGTTGGGGAAGAGGATCTGATGACCTGCAGACTCCTGCAGATCACAGTGAAAGGTGACACTCACACTGAGGTCAAAGCCAGTGAAGGATCAGGGTGAGATTTGTTCAAACCCCAGGTGCAGACTGTGACAGTTCAGGAACAATGAGCGGTGCCTTTCGTTATGCACTGTTCTATTAGGCAATGGGCTGGAGGGGAGGAAAGATAAAGAGCTGATTGATGTGATTGTCCTGAAATTTCAGTGTGTGTGGGAGGAAATACATAAAATATTCCTCTTGCCAAGCATTCCTCTTCACTCAAAGTAGAAGAGTATGTAATTTAAATTGAACATTTTCTTTTTCTACTTTGCCACAGTTATAGGATGAAAAGAATGGAAACTGTAGAGCAGTCATAGAGAAAGTACGGAAATGGCACAAGGAGGGAATGGTTTTAACTGCAAAGAGGAGAGATTTAGATTGGATGTTAGGAGGAAATTCTTTACTGTGAGGATGGTGAAACACTGGCACAGGTTGCTCAGAGAAGCTGTGGATGCCCCAGCCCTGGAAGTGTCCAAGGCCAGTTTGGATGGGGCTTTGAGCAGCCTGGTCTAGTGGCATCACTGCCCAGAGTGGGGGAGTTGGAACTGGATGGTCAATAAAGTCCTTTCCAACAGAAACCATTCATTACCAGGATTTTATGAAGTATTTTGATTCAGGCTGAAAAGAAGTTTAAACACAATTTGGGAGGAGGAAGGAGGGAAAAGAAAACCATTGATTTTGGATAAATTTCTGTTTGGTTTAGGTATATTTGATAGAACCTACTGTCTTTTTAACTGGATAATTTGAAATTAAATTTTGAAAAGATTTTTCAGTTTGGAAAACAATTTCCAAAACCACTTTCAAACAGCCTTTTCAGAAAAGCAGAATTCTAGTTTAACGAAAAAAGTGATGTTCCAACTCTTGGTTTTCTTCCACAAGAAGAAAAGTAAAAATCAAGAATAAACTTTATTCAAAAGCAGCTGAAAGCCTGTTATTTAGACACAGGTCAAGATCCCAAGCCTCTCTTGCTCCTAAATACTGCATTCTGGACAAGAGAAAACATCTTCTTTCACTGCTGTTATTATTTCAATGATAGACTTCCACAATAAGTCTTTTTAGAAATTTGATTTTTTTAGTTACTCATATATCCATCACAGGAGTGCCACTGCAATATAGCATATGTTTTATTTGAAATCCTAATTATGCCAGATGTTTATGGAAATTCAATTCTCTGTTTCGTTAGTCTATTTCTTACACACATACATAACACATTTCCGAGCACAGCAGGACTGCATAAAATGAAAGGGCTGGGTACTGGGTAATATGTAAGGCTATCATTAGTGAAAATTAAATTAATTGTATTATGCATTATGTGCTGTTGGTTTTTTATGAAAGTACTAGAACAAAACAGCAGGATTTCTTGAGAATGGAAAAATCCTGTAAACAAAGCATCAAATACCTCACCAGGAAGCATCAAACTTCTGAAAACTAGAAAGAAATGAACCATAATTTCTAGCCTAATGGGGAGGTTAGAACTACAGTCTCTAAAATACTGTCTGTACTTTCAGTTCACATCAATGACTTTGCTTAGTCTTTTCAGCCTGTTGCTGGTAAATTCAGGTAGTTTTCAGGGTAACTTATTTCATACTACAGAAAGATTGTTCAAACTCTGGTCAACTGGATAGGACTGGATCATATTTAAACACAACATCCATATTTGTCATTTACTTCACCCTGCTTGAGAAATTATTGGAAATTTTTTAAATCAGTTTTTGTTTTCAAATGATAGAGAAAAAAACTGCCAAGACTAGATTACAAAAATCTGGCAGAAAGAGTTGTTCTCCTCCCTCCAAATGACCTCTTAAAATTTTCCTTTTTGTGTCTGCGTGTGTAATTTTGTATTGATTACACATATATTGAATTGATCCATGAACTTTTAGCAAGCTAATTGCTGTGAAATCTTGAATGTCCATTAAATAAACAGAGGTTAGCCAAGCTTGATGTTATTCACCAAAATATCCACAGACATTGAAACGTATCCCAGGCGGGTTTTTCAGTGCAAAGGCATAGATTTAGTGGATTAAATTTGCGCAGTGCCAAAATGGAGCTACTAAAAGTCTTTTTAATTGATCACAAGACCTTGCAGCCTGTTCTGATCTGGAGCCTGAAAGCTACATAAATCTCTTCTGAGTATTTACAAATTCACTTCTATTTTAAAAAGTCACCAGAAGGAAAATTACCCCATCTGAACACTTTTCCAAATAGAAGAGAGCCTGAAGCATCTCTTAAAATTTCTCAATTTTTTTGTGAAAACCTTTAATACAATATTGCTACGTAATATTCACTAAAATGTGAAAGTTTAAACACCTAGGCTATATATAATGTGGTATATAATTCAAATGAGCATTAAGAAAATTAAAGTACTGCATTACTGCAGTAATCTGTAACTGTTGTTTGCTTGCTTTGCTAATTTCCTTTTTCTTTACAGGTGAAAATTTACGTAAACCATAAATAATTTTTTAGTAATTTTTTCCCAAGTATTAATTTGGTGCTTCATTTTATTAGCTCTTCAGCTGCAAATTGTACTGCAGATCAGTATGACACAAAATGATATATTTTAATGGAATAAGAAGGTGACCAAGAGTTGTTCAAGTGGAAAAACAAGAAATTAGTTGGAGCAGAAAAAGAGAAGGACTCTGAGGAGTGGCAGTGATGCAGATGGAAAACAGGAATCTGTGAAACAAACCTTTTGACTTGCATCTGTGGAGTGAGCTTGGAGTAAGAGTGCTATCCAAGACACACTGCCTAACACGATGAAAGGTAGGACAGCTGGCCAAGGGCTTACTCTTCATGTGGGGACTGATATTTCAAAGAAAGAAAAAAAAAGAGCCTTTTATAGAAACAGCCAAATCCCTGACAAAATGTTGTTAGAAAGCGATAAATCCTACAGAATTCAACAGAAT
>VZTA01019356.1:0-25652 GCA_013398855.1 Mohoua ochrocephala | reverse complement strand
TTTTTTTTTTTTTTTTTTTTTTTTTTTTTTTTTTTTTTTTTTAACAAGTGACTAAACTGGAATGAGCAAAACAAGACTTCCAAAAGCAAAATGAAAAATATTTCTTTTCAGGAACTGATGATCACCAAAAGAGGTGTATCATGAAATACTTTTTAAAGTTTTTGAAGATCAATAGGTCTCTGGTGTTTGTGGGAGTGCTTTTAAAACTGTTTTGAGGCTGATCTATCACTGACTAACAGAAAAATGGGATGCTGTGACACATGGTTTTTGGGGATACCACAGCTAAAAAGGGGAAAAACCATAAAACATGACAAATCTTATATCTGTTTTCTATGGGTCTTTTCTAGGGAAAAAAATATTCAAACAAAATAATTCAACTCCTGCAATATCGGTTTCCTTCTGTTTTCCTTAGATTTTGTTGCTTGGGGTCAAGAGACTTTTTTTTTGTGTTCAGGCCACTGTTAGTAAAAACTTAAGAGGTGATTTGAGGTGTGCAGGTTTAAATCAGGCTTAAAAAGTTGCACTTATGCATTTGTATTATTTCCAAAACTGTGCATCATATGGTAACCAACCTTTAAAAATGTGCTGGGCAGTGCTATACACATCTTAGCAGGATTGGCTTAAACAACATCCAAAGCACCAGGCTTACCTGAAGACAAGTCAGAACTTCTGATTTTTTCTTTGGCTTTAGTAGGTGCTAAAGAAGAATTAGTTAAGAGATACTTATTACATCCTCATGTAATGACCCTTAATTTTAAAATTAAAGGAATGCTGTAATGTCTCAGGTCTATAAACGTGTGTTTGAGTGGTGGCTTTGACTTTCTCACTGGTAGGGAGCACATGTAGTGTTGTGCCTAAATGCTCTCTGTAAATTACCAGCCAACTTGCCTAAAGGTGGCATCTGAGTGGAGCACATTAGTAATAAATATCCCTCGTAAGGCTCAGAATTAAAACTGGTCTGTGAGAAGAGAACTGCTGGGGCATTTTCAACATTTTCATAGGAACAGTAGGGTAGTGTAACACTACTTCAGTAACATTAATTCAGACCCAGTGAGACCATTCCTTGTGGCAGATGGTAAGACACTGTTGTGTACAGAAGCATGGACCCCTCAGACATCTTTGGTATTTTTCTCTCCATTTCTTACCATTGTAACGCTGATATTTTTTCAGTATCTCTTATCCCATTTTGAATTTTGTTACTCTTTCTTTTTCACTGCTATTTGTGACAGTGAATGACAGCACACAGCACATTTGCTTACTCTGTGAAAATGACTGTTTCTGCTGTGAAATGTAGATTTGGTGCTTCTGGTTTCATGCACTGGCTAGGGACCCTCACCTTGGCTTTTCAGGCTCATCTAGCTTTCTTTGGGTGTGTTAAAAAACTCAGTGGATATGGTTTTATAACTACCCATATACAGACAAAATTTGTGTATGTATATTGCCTTTGACACCTAACTTGATGCCCATCCCAAATTTGCTCCCTCTAGAGGGGTTTAGTTTACAAAGCCTTTGCGAGAAAGAAGCAAGATTCAGTCCTGAAACACTGCATGTGTTTGAGTGCATTGGATCCGTGCCTAACTCAAATAATAAAAGGCTGTGGCATTGGCTTGGAAAATGCTAATGGACAAGGATCATTAAACAAGGCAATAGTCACACAAAGGTAATTGTCACGGTACTCTTCTATTGCACTTTCATGCCTACAAAAAGGTAATTTTATAAAAAATTCCAGTTACCTTGAAGCATATTTTGATTTTGAAATGGCGTCTTCATTTGATTTTAATTCATGAAAATACAAATGCATTTACATTCAGTTTCCTTTATTATCTCCCGTGTAGATCTGAAAAGCTGACTTGCCATTCCTTGAGGCCATTTTCTGAGGCTGACTCTCTCCTCATGCTCTTGGTGATAGCACTACACTTATTCACAGATATAATAGTACTTAACCAGATGGATGAAAGCAGATGGGCTGGTTTTATTTCCTCTTTTTTCCTCCCTCTTAGTCTCTAAATAAGGCTAAATTTCTTGCACCTAGTAAATTGCCCCTACTTTTGTATGGGAAAAATAATGAAATTCTTTCATAAAGTAATTCCTTAGCCATAATCAGAAATTCATGCCTGAAAATTTTAAAAATATTTAGAAGGATGTTCATAAAAAATTATGCAAAATCCATAAGTCAATACAATTCCTCCACTGAACTATAAGAAACAATTCAAATGCAAATTCTTTTATTATTAACCTTTTATTTAAACTTCTAGCTTGTAGTATCACCGATACATTTCAGAAATTCAAATGAGTACTTAATTTTATTAATTCCTCTTAACAATACTGTTAAAAAGGTTGGTTGTACAAAACTGTGTGAAACCTAATACTTTTGTTGCCTTTAAATTCAGGTTTGTGCCTATGAGAATCTTCCTTGGTCCTCATTTTATTCTTCAGAGAGAAAATAAAATACAATCAATAACTTCTTCATCAAGGACATTTCATGCACCAGTGAAAAGCTAACCAGGTATGTGCAGTTTCAGACATTTTAGCTGTCTGCTTCACAGGAAACACGATCCTCTAAAGAGAAATTTGACTGATTGTCTGCTCCAGCCTGCCCAGACAACTGATGTGTTTGGTACAGGGGAGATGTGGGCAGAGCTGCAGGGAGAGCAGTCACTGGCATGGGCTGCCTCTGCCACGGTCCCTCTGTGTGAAAATGCAGTTCAGCTTCTTGTGGAACAAGACAGCTGAGCCTGAAAGAGCTGTGACCTCAGGTAAGATCTGCCTAAGAAAACAACTATGCAAGCAAAAATAAGCTTTTAGTAAGGAAGCTGAAGGTAAACACAAATTGTTGTTTTAGTTGTGGTTTGGTTTTGTTTCAGGAGCAGTGTGTTTGCAACAAGCAGCACAGTCTTGCAAAAGAATATGTAGAAAGGGTTTGTAGCGACAGAAAAATTCCATCCCCCACCCCATAGCAAGAAATAAAATACAAAACCTTTTGGGAAGATTTATAGAATCATACTGATGCCTTGAGGTAGCCACCTAAAAACAGAGGCTAGACAAAAATAAGAGAATAAAAGGAGGTATTTATTAAAGAGCCTTCAAAGGTACAGCCTGGGCAGTCCAAAGGCTACACCAAGATGGACCCTGGGTCATGGGTGTTTAACACTTTGATAAGTTTGGTTCATTTGCATATCCGGGATAGTTCTCCAATTATAACTTCAGTTAATGATGTAATTACCCCAAGTTTGCCCCTCCTCTCAAGGCTTTAGTTTACACATTTTGGGCCTGGTGTCCTTGGAATGGAAGCCTGCAGAGGTTTGTTGTGTCTGACCAGCAGGAGAGAACAGCAGCTCACAGGCCACACGAAACTTCAGAGTTACACACCAGGCAGTGCAGGATTTGAAAAATATAAAAGTTAAAACCTAAGGCATCAATAGAACCATAGAATGATTTGGGTTGAAAAGGACCTTTAGATGTAATCTAGTCCAACCCCTCTGCAATAAGTGAGGACATCAACTAGATCAGGTTGCTCAAAGCCTGTCCAACCTGACCTTGAAGTCTACGTTTGTTACCTCTAATGTGCTCTCTTCTCAAGAAGCACAGGGAACAAGACTTGGACCTGGCAGGCATTTGTCACAATCCTTCACTGAGGCAGCTGGACACATCTGGACAGTCTACACCTGTAGACTGAGGATCTTGTCTGGTTTTGGGTGTCAGAAGGTGTTGAGAGGAAGCAAAAAGCGCACATTTGCTGTGGTATGCAGTGTTCCTCTCCAGGGAGGTTTCAGATCATCTGAAACTATGACTGGAAAGTCAGTTCTGCTGAGAAGCGTTCTAGAAAGGCTTGAAATGAAACTGAGCCTACTCAGTCCTTGCTGAACAAGGTTTTTATGTTTTAATAATAACAACCACACCTCCCCCCCAAAAAAAAACCCAAAAATCCTTTGCTAACATTTAGTTCTCTTTTTCCTTTTGGAGAAACTCACAAGGGACTTGGGAGGATGACACTCTGAATGAGACTAAGTTATAAATGGACACTCATGCAGTGTGAGTGTTCACATAAAAAATGGAATACTATCCATCAAAAATGGAATAATGGCTTTTGCTCATCCTTCCACTTGCCAATGATGCATTTAAATTCCATTTTAGAAGTGTGGAGTTTTTTGGCACAGGCAAGAGACATGGTCTGTGGCTGTTCTTTGAGCTTTTCAAGTGTGGGATGGGTGTTGAATGATGCATCAGCACTATCATGAATTCAGCTTTTACTGAGCCTTGTAAAACATGCCCATGCGAAACCTGTCCAAATTTCATAGCAGATCTCTTAGAAATATGTGGTACCATCAACGTGCAATAGCAATAAGATTTTATAAGTAATAGTAACTAAGAGAGAAAAAAAGTCATATTTTTCCAAATTTAGGTGAAAAATAGAATGAACTGCAGGAAGGATTCTCTCTTAAAAGCACATGCCACAACCTAAAATTGTTCCTAAGTATAAGGAAAGAGAGTAAATACAGGAATTTTATTTTAAGGCCAAAGAAGAAATAGAAACCTCACAGCCATTTCATGACAAGACAGCACCTGGTTAAGCTGCATAAGATAATGAGTCTACTTCAGAAATGAATGAGATGATAGAAGTTCTGGTTAAGTGGAATTTTAATAGCACTGGGAATTTTCATTGCAATTCTATTGCGTTATTGCAGCCTTGTGTTTTCAGAAATACTCAGTTTTATCTTTCAAAAAGGTCTCTAGGGATAAAATAGATCCTAATTTCTCTTGCATATCAATCTACTCCTACCAATATTAAAATCCCTAAAATCACGCTATGGGAAAAGCTCTTGTAGTCAGAAGCATTGCAAGAAAAGTTCTCAAGGGTACACAAATGTACAGTTGTTCCTTCACCCGTTTCCTCAAGCACATTTAAGAGTGTCCTGATTCTGGCCAGGACAGAATTAATGTTTGCAGCAGCAAGGAGGGGACATGGCTGTGACACAAAGGTTATTCTCTACCACTTCATGTTATTTTCCAGGGTGGGAGAAGGGCTCCCTTCTGGGTGGTGTAGTGTGGTGGAGGGAGAGGTCAGGTATTGTGCGGGTTTCTGTGAGAATCATTTGTCTCTTTTTTGTACCTTCTTCATCAGTACTGTTGCTGTTACTGTTTGTTTTCTTATCTCCTTGTTTCCAGTAAATTGTTCTTATCTCAACCCCTGATCTTTGTGCCTCCAATTCCCCTCTCCAGCTCACTTCAGGGAGAGAGGGAGGGGGAGTGGGGTGCAAACGAGTGGCACATGGTTTGGAGAGTCTCAGGGGAAGCCCTAAATTGGGGAGTACCATTCCTAAACCACAACAGCCTTATTTGTAAATTAACCCTGGCCTGGCTGGAACCAGGACAAAGAGCTACTCCAACTATGCTACACAAAACTCCTGCTTCAAATGTAGTTGTGATGGTGCCAACTTTATTGAAACTGTACTACAGTTGGACTTTAGTGCTTTTAAAATATTAAAAAATGCCTTATTCTTGACCTTCCTGGGCATAATTTTCATGTATTCCTCTTTGTAACCGTCAACTTTATTTGCATTTCATTGTTATCAGTTTGAATTTCTTGTCTCTATTTCCTGTGTGCTATGTATTGGAACTTTGTTTTCTCACAGTTTTCTTTTCAACTCAACAAGTACAGAGTTTTAATTAAAAGGGCTTTCCTTCTCTGGAACATGCTAAAATATTTTAAAATAATTCCCCTTTTTCAGTCACATTTATATTATTTTATTTTCCTCCTCTTCAGTCTTGTATATGTACACTTCCATGGTAAATTTAAAAAAAAAAAAAATCATTCACCTTGAGTTGTGGCTTATCTTTTTAAATTAAAAATTACCAACTTTTCACTTTTTACTGACCATATTGAAAAACAGTTTTCAGCTTCCAGATCCAGTAGCAGCATGTCAACATTTGGGTATTGGAGTAATTGTTTGACAGCAAGTGGTCATTAATTTTGTCATGAAAATATGCAGGACAGTGTAAATAATTTTTTAGAAATGCAAAATAAATATATGAGAGAGAAGTAAAGGATTAACCCACTTGTCTGCAACTGTTAATAAAATTGCTAATCTGCTACTTGCTCAGAAAACAAAAATCAGATCTGATTGATTGCAGTATTTTCATCCCCACAGTTTTCAGTGACAGACAAAAAGTTACAGGGAAGCAAAGCCTACAACAATCCTAGCTAGGTTTAGTGCATACAATTTATCCTCTACCCACACTCAATTAAACAGTATGGTATGAGACTCATCTAATTTCTTTGTTCCAACACACAGACACCCACCATTGAAGTTAATGGGTTTTATATTAATTTACAGAGACATTCTAACTAAGTTAAATTAACAGGAACATTTTATTCAGCACTTAGAGTGGATAGTGCCTTGCCAATCTCAGGGGCCTTACAGCTTGGTTCACGCAGAGGGTGTGTCTGGTTAAACACATCCCCGCACTGATATGTGCTCAACTCATCTCATGAACACAGCCAGACTGGCTGAATTGTATTCTCTGATCAGAGCTCTGAGAAGCTGAAGTTAATGTCAACATTACACTTCTTGCTCATGCGCAGTCTGCAGAGTGAAATTACAACCGGAGTATTTGGAAAAACTTGCATATTATTAATCCTTGGAAAATTATGGATTGAGCAGTGGTAAAGCTAAGCTTGAAATCAAGGCAGCTTCTTTAGGGTCTAGAAAACAAGTCTCATGTGGAACAGCTCTAGGAACTGGGGCTGTTTAGTCTGGAGAAGCAAAGGCTTAGGAGTGACCTCATGACTCTATACAACTACCTGAAAGGAGACTGCAGTGAGGTGGGGGTCGGTCTCTTCTGCCATGTCTCAAGTGAAAGGATGACAGGAAATGGCCTCAAATTTTCTCAGGGGAGGTTCAGATTACATATTAGAAAAAAAAAAAATTCACTGAAAGAGTCATCAAGCATTGGAATAAGTTGCCCAGGGCAGTGGTGGAGTCACCATCCCTGGAAGTGTTCAAGAGGTGTCTGAATGTGGCAGCTGGGGATGTGGTTTAGGGGTGATTATGGTGGTGCAGGGTTGACAGCTGGATTAGATGATCTTGAAGGTCTCTTTCAACCTTGATGATTCTGTGACTCTGGGGTTCTTGCTTTGTTGTACTTCCTCCAGCATGGAGGTGTAGTTTAATTCTCAACTGTACATTGTGAAACATTTGATGTTTATTTTTTTCGTAATTTTTGGGAATGTCCCCTCAATAAAACATCTAATTTAATGTTCACTTAATTCTTGTGAGACTTATTGTATTTTCCTGTATCACCTCTCATCAAAGATGAAGTAGAAAAGATACAACAGCATCCCTTACTGAAAATAAACTTGACTTAAGTGAGCTTAGGCTGAAGTCTTAAGTTATTAACAAATAGCACTACATAACTAACATAGGCAAGTCTATTTTGGTCCTCTGGAAATAACGGAATTACTATTTGCTATGTGTTCCTGGTCTTCTTCAAAAATTGCAGAAAATCCGAAATGTGATTGCATTAACCATATTCAAAGAGTGTATTTTGAATATACTAACAATAGAGAAAAAGTTCTTTGCTTTCACATATAACCCCCAAGATACCATCCCAAGAAGACAGAGACCGGTTCTTGATGATGGAACAGTGGGAGTACGAGAGAGCACAGGCACAACATGAAAAAAGAGAGGTGCTTCCTGGATATACAGAAGTACTTTTCCCCATGAAGACATTGTCAGTCGTTTATGTGGATCTGGTAAAGCATATCCTGTTCAGCTCCACCATGGGAAGTAACAACTCCACCACGGGAAGTAGCAACATACACACCTAGCCTTGCATATTGTTTATAGACATCAAATCAGGAGAGGTAAAAATTCAAGCCATCCTGAGGGTTTCAGCTCTTCCTGAAGAACTCTGAAAGATTTATAAGTAAAGTAGTTCAAACTCAAAAACACCTTAGTGATGCCTTAGATAGCTAAAGCAGATGGAAGAGCCTGTGTGTGAACATTTTATTTAGGCATTTGGAAAGGCATCCAAAAAATCCTTAATGTATTGCTCTATACTGATCGTCTAACAAGGAGAGAGAGATTTTCACTTCTCTACTGTAAGATCTCTGCTGATTTCTTTACTTAATAATCTCTCCTCTTCATTAACAATAGCAATAAGGTTTCATATGGAAAAAAAAATCATGGGAGAGGTATTTTGGTGGCATTTCTCTTAAGTAATGACGCACATGTTGCATTGTACTGACTCAAAATGTAGTCTGAATTTTATATTTTATCAATATTAATCAATATATCCAGGTCACTTGCTATTGTATTTAACGAAAATTGTTGTTCATTCACACATTCAGCCTTCCAAGAGATCAACTTATCCCAGCTTGCCAAGTACCTAACACAGCTCCTCAGTGTACCATGACCTCTGGTTGAGCTACGGGAGGATTTGATGAAGAATAAAAGTAAAAGCAATTAATTTTGTAGTTCTCTGCAGAATGGGATTTCCATTTTTCAGTTCCCTATAAACCCAGTCACTGTGTCCTCTGTAATTCTCCCTGGTCATGTTCTGAGAGGGTAAATGATTTGACCAAGTTGCACAGGCAGATCTCAAGGGGTGAAAAATACTAGTGGAGAAAATGAGCAACCTGAAAACATTTTTACCAGGTTCCCAAGCAGAAGAGTTGAAATTGTGTTTCAAACAGGAATTCCCATGTCTTTTACATTCCGGATTGTAAATTGTGCCAAACCTCCAAGTTCAGTTACCAGCACATTAAGTTATTTCTTACAATAAAAGAATAGGCTGCTTCCAGCCCTGATTCGTGCTCCCGTCCCACTGTCTCATTCATATATTGTGATCAACTGGAAGGGGAAATTCATGGCTGAAAATTAAACCAGTAGTGAAAATAGGCTGTTTTTAACTTGTCCCTGTTCCTTGCCTATCACACAGCTCCACAATCAATCACCTTGGTGCAAACGAAGCAATGAACTGGAGCAATAGCTGTTCAAAGAAATATAAGTATAAACTCATGATTTTCCTTCATCCTGATGAGCTGGGTATAAGTGCTTGTGAGTCTTCTTTCCCCTTCTAAAATTATCCTTTGAGAGCTGTGAACTGTGAATTAATTTTAATGAAACACCAACTCCAAAACTTAAAGATGTTAAAGTCCATACTGCACATTGCTTCATCACTTATCCCAGCAGAACCAGCCAGCTAATGGGATCCTCTCCTGCTTCTGCATTTCCATTTCAAATATTTGGAAACCAAATGCACATAAAAAGTTCCACAAAATTACCAAAAAATTCTTAGGTTCCTGTTCCCTCACACCATTTCTTTCCAGACTTCAGGGATGTATCTGTTACTGAACAACTGGAACTATGACTTTCCTAAATACATATATATAGTGAAATGGATATTAATGTTTGGTTCAAGCTGTCTTCTTTCCTGACCATATTTTTGTGCAAAGATTATTGATTTAGTCTCCTCAGTTTTTCTGCACGTTTCATTTTTCCTGCTGTTTGATATGATTACTGAATTGTCTTGAAGACTGCATATCTCAAAAGAGCAGCAATCTCCTGGCACCAAGTAAAAGATGGACAAACAATCTAAGATGATTTCTTTCTGCTCATATTAGCATGCAGCTCTAAGGTCCTCTCAAGCCAGTATGAAACACTCAGTGAACATATTCACCAGACACTGAGAAAGCATGTGAATGCCTCACTAAAATCATGCAGCATATCTTTCTGTTATGAAGACTTATTTCTTAGTAATAATGTAAATGTTGTTCCTTAAAGAAATCCTGAAATACTTCCACTGTGAAATCTAGTTCTACTTGCAAATGGATAAAATAAAGTTTTCTTTTCAGTAGTCTTTTGTAACTCAAAAAGTCATTCGACTGACTTTTTGTTGTAAAATTCAAATTTAGGTAAATGACCAGGATTTTAACTCTTTTAGATCAAATGCATGCAGAAGTAAGGCACAGATTTTTAATTGGTTTTGATTAACCACTTAGTTTTGAGAGAAAGAAGTCTGGTTTGCTCACACAACAAGTATGTAACCATGAATCTGTATTTATGATGACTTGTGAAAGTAGCCCATACTCAGTTTACATTTCAGCCATAGCTGTACAGAGTAATGCTCTTTCTTCTACAGTTGTCTCTCCTGTCTGTGCTCCTTTCTGCAAACTCTATGTTACTACAGCACATTCCCCTTATTTCTCAAAAAATTGTCTTCAAGTTAAGTGTTTGTTTTGTTTTGTTTTTAAAGAATAGGTTTGAAAACGCTGTTTCAGAGCATTTCTTTAAGGCTGGAATTTGAAGGAGTATAATTACAGTTTTCAGTCTTGTTTATCTTTGATAATTAGAGATATTTAAATAAATATCTCTAAGTATATAATTTAATAAATCCCTTAAGAAGGCTGGAACGAGAAGTTATGCAAATAATTTTATCTATTAGTTAGAATCATCAAAGAAAGATTTAAAAAAATTAATTTTCCCCCTTTGATGTTCCTTTTGTCTGTATCCAGTCCATTTCCCACTACATACAAGGGAAGACGAAATTTTTTTAGACAGTTATTTCTCAGATATCCCTTATTTTGACATCTCTAAATCAACTTGAGCTTGACTTTCCACACTAAGAAGTTATTTTTTGCTGAGCTGAACTTCATTCACCTTTACTAGCAGCAGGGTGAATTTCTGGAGGGGAGGAAAAACGTACTTGTGAATAGATTTTGTACTCAGGGATAGAAAAACGAAGATAACAAGTTGTCACAGTTACAGTACAACTTTTTCATTTCTCATGTTGTGGCTGCTTTTGAACCTGCAGGCCAGCTTTGGGTGCTTCCATGCAGGCAGCAATTTGGAAAGAATTAGCTATGGGCTTGAATGAATTTATTGGCCTGATACCACCAGGAAGAATTTCATGTGCTAGTTGCTCCAGCACCAAAAGTGTTGCTGTTCGTTCCCCAAAATTTTGGATGTTTCAGTAACTCAAGCAAATTTTTCAACTTTTACACATTTTGCCAGGTCAAAGCTATGGATCTAATCAGAGGAAGTGCCTTTCCTTCATACGTGCACATTACATTTGTTGGTTTTTCATTACCATGGTCTCATCTCCTGCTGGCACAGTTCCAAGGTGCTGCTTTTTGAATGGAAGATTATCCAGGCCCCCAAACACTTGTTGCTATACCAACCCAACTGATGGCACAGCCTTGTTGCTGAGCAGCTGGCTTGACACAAATTGAGGTTTTACAAGCTAAACCACAAACACACGGCTTGGTTCAAACAAAGGTTTTACAAGACAATCTACAGCTCATGAAAACTGCATGAACACATTTGCTGAACTATGAAGCAAGTGGTTAGACATGAACTCAGCTGTAATTAAAACTGTAAGTTTTCATTTAAATAGTGCAATTTCTATCATCATGAAAAATAAGCTGAATTTATGAAATCTAGTTAACAAAATACATGTTCTGTAACAAAACTTCCTACTGGCATTGATCTTCATGATCTGTCAAGACACTGAAATTGAAATGAGAGAATTTTCAAATATAATCTGAAGAAAAATCTGATTCACTCTTGCAAAATTGTCTGCTCTCTTATCGCCCAGGAAATTATTTGATAAAGTCTCAGTAAAAGAATGAGGCAGTATTTTGGAATCTCAATCAGAGCCGACTTACTTAAACAAATGTAAAGTTTTTTTATTATCTTATTTCTTAATCATTTCTTATTTCTAATACCTTAAAGTGTGCTTCTTAAAATGTGCAGTCCCAAATAAGTCAGGAATAGAGGTTAGGCTGTGGCTGACTGGGGATTAGTTCTGCAGAAAGCAGCCTGGGATGATGTTAGACAAGCATTCAGGTGAAATTGCAGTGTGCCTCTGTAGTGATGATGTGGCTGCATCAGCAAGAAGTCAAGGGAAGTGATTATTCCTTTCTAGTCAGTATTTGCAAGGGTAAGTCTGCCCTCTTCTGTGTTCCCCAGGACAAAAAAGAGTCTGAGACACCCGAAAAAGTCCAGCAGAAAGGTTCTAACATGGCTGGGGTGCTGTAGCTTAACATATGAGGAGACACTGGAGAAGGTGTTTTATTTCAGTCTGGAGAAGAGAAGACTAAAAGCGTAACTACTCTTCAGCTCCACAAGCGCAGGCTGTAGAAGACTCTCACTCCAGCTTGTCTAAGAAGAGCATAGAGTGACTGACAATACCCGCAAGCTGTAGCAGGGGAAATTCTGACAGGTACAAGGGAAAACAAAAAATAAAAGTGAGAGTGGTTAAGCACTGGAATATGTTTACCAAAGATGTGAAATCTCCATCCTTGAAGAGATCTAAAAGATAACTGGACAAGGCAAGAAATCCCTTCCAGACTAAATTATTCTGTGACTCTAAGGTCAAGTTAAGCAGAGAGGTTATCTGTTCTTTCCCAGGAAAGTAATAAATGGCTACATTTAATCACTCTGATAAGGTCAGTGAAAGCAATAAATGCCTCCCTAGAACTGCTGAAAATGGATTAAACGCTGCCTTCAGCTAACACAACATTAGAGCTATCACAATCTGTCTACTCTTTGCCACTCACTGTCCAGCGACGCATTTTGGCAGTGATGATTTACCAGATAAATGTTATCAACTGCAAAGCTGAAACTTACTTTGTTTAGTCAAACTTCCCTGGACACCTACATCATTTCTTTGGGAACGTCCTATTGGCACATTACAATAGTCTGCCTCAGAGTTGAAAGGGTTTGTGTATCTTCTATCTTTTTAAAACTATGACACAGGCACTGCTGTACTGCATTACACTGATATTTATGAATATAGGTCTTCATAAAAATGAAATCTTGACCTTATTAAAACGAGTGGTTAATCCCCACTACTTGTAGTAAGGAATGCACCCCAGTCCCTCTTCATGGAAATGGTGTATGGGGAAGAGTCTGGAGAGAAACACCCACAATGATTTCCAACACCCAAAATGAAGGAATGAGCGATGCTTCTCCCAGTCATTTATGCAACAGTAGTAGCTGCAGCAGTTTTATAAATCAGACTCTGAATGTCTCTCTGAGAATATATGTCCTAAAAAATGCCACTGGAGATACCATTACTGTACCACACATCAGAGGTCAGAAGGCTCTGCTGTTTACCACAGAAGTATAGAAATGAAAGGTTGTATGTGCATGCAATAGTAAGTTTCCTGTTCTGTCAAAAGATACTTTTTGCTTTAAAAAGGTTGCATAAAAAAGTTCTGAGTTTAGCATTACTTTATGCATTATCTATGAAACATTTCTTTTTCTGTATCTAACTTGCTTCTACACCTACAACAGCATTATGTCAGGAATGCCTTCAATTTGAATCTTTTCCAAATGATGACACAAACCAGCTGGACTGTATTTTCATTTCCCAGGAATACTTCCTGGCCCAAAGCATGACTCTGTTGAACAATTTTATCTTTTTCAAGTCTGTGAAATAAAACTTGAGCAAGAGGTAATTATTCCCAGGTAAAAATCCCTGACACACATTATTTGCAGTGACTGTGGCTGTCTGTAGCCCTGGAGCAATGCCATTTCATCATTTTCAGGTTACCTCAAGACAGAATTTGACACTCCTTAAGGGGACTTCTGTAAGGACTGCTCACTGACTTGCAAAACAGCATGTGGCTTGGAAAGATATCTCTGTGTTTGTTTAGTTTCGCTTACTTTTCAGAGAGAAAAATGTGGGGCGACACTGGTTTAGCATACTTCATTCTGCCTTAAAGTTTCCTTGACTGAAAATAATCAGTCCTCTCCTCAGATTTTTTTTAGCTGCCTTTTTAAATCAGCATTTTTATCAGCATTTATCACCATTAACCTTACCTGAGTGTGACAGTAATGAAGCAATTCACCCATCGATTTTGGATTGTTTTTTGTGCTGTACTAAGAACTGCTTGCCAGATTTGAGGAGCTCTTTGTATTATCAAGACAACCCATAATGCTCTATTGTACTCAATATACTACTCCACTACCCTGAAACCAATTACATCGTGTGGTATGCTAAAAAAAGACATACTTTAATCCACATGTTGACTTAGATTCACTGAAGAAATCGAAGATAATTCTGTTCGTCATTTTATCTAGAACATGTTTCATAAAAACCTCAACATTCTTGAAATACATCTTGGGTGTAAATTTGTCACTTTTTAATAAGACAGGAAACAGTCTTTTCTAGTTTCCCCTCTACAGTCTAGATCTGCCTCTCCAGAGGCAGTCTGGATCTCGTATCAAAACACTCCAAAGTGTTCTGAGACCTGGAAAAGGCTTTGTGATCCAACCTCTGGAGAAGGCTCTTTTTCAGTGCCAGCTATATTTTTGTAACAAAGATTGTTAACTAGTATTTTCAATTTAACTTTCCAAAACATACCGTCTCCATTTACCAAAACGCAACATGACTTTTAAATTAAGTTCTGGTAGGCTATCTCATCCATCTAAAATGCAGTGTCCTGGGACCCGTTCTCATAGATTTATATAACTTTTTAATTTTTACCGTGAAAAGCATATTTCTTTTATGTCTGCCCTATTACTTTTTCTTGTTTTCCTCTGAAACAGAAATATGTTGCCAGTTCCTTGGCTTTACCACATGTTTAACTATTTTGACTGTCTTTATTTTGCTCCTTCCAAAGATGCTTATTAAAAAGTGTGCTTCAATTCGTCTATTATTACACTAGATTTATTATTGATAGTAGGAATGGCTCAAGGCAAGAAAAATTCAGATGAATGCTTTTTCAGACTGCAGAGCTTTACTGCACTTGAATTCATAAAGTACCTGTTTTAATCTAGTTTTCCAAGTCCTTAATGATGAGACTGTCATTGATGCGAAATTTTGTTTTCTTTCCTTACAATGGAACATTTTTTTGGACCCAATAAAGAATTCAAAAGCAGACTTTTTACCAGACTATCCTTTACATTTATGTGGCTCTCTTAGCTCTGGCTGTGAGCTGGATGCAGGAAAAAGGAAATTGGAAGTGACTGAATAGTACCTTACCAGGAGTTGATACAGACATTCAACATCTAAGATTTCAGATACTGGATTATTTTTCAGAGATGGACATCTAGTTTTAAAATGACAGCGAGCCAAAGCACAAGTTCACTTCACTCAGAAGCTGTGATTTTCAGAAAGAGTCACTGAATATAAGAAAAAACTCTTTGGCCTTATCAAGATACGGTAATTAGAAATGAAAAGAATGTTTCTTTATTGTCCATACAATTACTTTTGAGGCTTTTTTTCTGTTATTAACCTCTTCTGTCAAGTCTAATATGAAATGAAAGTGCAGTATGGGTCCTGTCCTTCTGTTGTACAAGTTTGGCTCTCAGCTGTGTCACAAAACCAGCAATCCCATTTATCTTTGAATTAAACATGCCACAACTTTCTTAGAAAATAAATAAAATTAGGTCATTAACATTCAAAACACTAAAACAAAAACATAGTTAAGCAAAACTGACAACATCAATAATATTCCTTTTTACATGCAAAATACCCAATGCCATAAACAACATCAGTGATCATAGCACATAACCTTACAGAATATGTGTTTCCAATCATCAGTTATCAAAATCTTGTTTGCAATTACTGTCTTTCACTGTCATCCAGTGTCCAAAACTACTTTCTGGCAGTGCTTGGTGAAAAAGCAGAATGCAAGAATGCACAGAAGAATGAAACACTAACTTTTCCCAACTTAATTTAAAGACTTTTTAATCAGAAAGTAATTCCTGAAGTTGGATGTTCAAGGGCTACTTCTCTCCATCTAGTAGCTCAGTCTAGAAAAGTCTATGCTGCTGAACATGCCTGACCAGCAAGGAAATATGAAATGGAGAGGAAATACGGAGCTTTAAAGAACAACACCATTACAGAAAATAGTGGAACAGGGATTTCAGGTCTCAGCTGTGTCAGGGCTTTAAAGGATTTGTGGGCTAGAAGAAAGTAGAGTCAAAATATGTCTGTCCATTTGAACAGAAGAAATAAGTATCTAGTGAAGAAAACCATTAGAATATATTATTAAATAAAACCCCCACCCCCCCCACCCCAAAACAACTAAAAATTTAATTGCCCAAACAAGAACATGTATTAAATATATTTCACATGTTCCCATGAATTGTTTGTCTTTTCTACATAAAGTAGCAAGGAAGCAAACATGGCAGGTGTGAGCCAAGCTCTCTCAGGGCATTTGTGAGGTATTTCAGTGAGCACTGTTTCAGTTTGCACAGTGAAGAACAGAGCCATATTCAGAGCTCATATGTTTGAGCCTAACTCTTCACAAACACCCATGTTGATAACTTTAATTAGCGATATTGCACTGAAAATATCTGATCACCTTTGCAAGGAAATATTTTTTAGTTTTCAGAATGAAAGATCATATGAAACTATTGTTTCTACCTACGTGTTCTTGCCACAGCCACATGACCAAATTCAGTTTTCATTTCGCAACATTCAAATACCGCACAAGTTATTCTGAGTAAAGTGAGGACTACATTCACACATCTGAAAGGAAACGGGATTAAAAATAAACATAAACGACCTGAGATGTTGTTAATCTATTTAGTCCTGGTAAAATTGGCCTCAAGGAACCATGGCACCGGATACTTAAAGTGACAGACTTAATGCAGAGCATTAATATGTGTTCTTGAATATAAGTTTGGTGCCAAATGTTCATTACCTGTTCACTTCATAAATGTTACTCGAAGGGCAAAAGGCAGTATAGTGAAGCTAAGTGACCCAAAATTACATAAGGGCAATTTATTAACATGAAAAATATTAATAAAAGGGTAATTTCTAAAAATCATATGTAAAAAAGTTACCTTTGCAACAAAAAACCCCAACCCAACAAACCAACCAAAAAACACATAACAACAAGAACCCACCAATTATTCTTTGAATAATAATAATGATAATTGAAGAACAGGTAAATGCTGCACTGATTTAAAATTTTAAAAAGAATGGACTTATATTAAAAAGAATGGCTTTATGTTAATCTTCTCATCCTTGCAGCAATATTAATACAGGTTCAGCTGAAGGAATCTGGATTGGTGTCCATAAAATTTAAAATTAAAAAAAAAAAAATAAAGCCCTCACAAAAATTTCATTTCAAAATATTTATTTGGCAGTTAGTGGAAGAGTAATGTAAACTCAACATTCTTGATTAAGGTAGATACTGAACTTAAAAGGGTAAGGAGAATAATGGTTTCAGCCTGGTTAATATTACTTTTCTTAACTATTTTTTTCCTGTATTTACTACATCTAGAGATAACCAATGACATTGACCAGTTTTCAGTGAGCAAGAAAACAGTGTTCCTATTTCGTCACTTAGTAACTAACAAAATTTCATTAGCTCAAGGTTCTGAAAATATTTTAACTCATCTTCTGTAAAGAAAACAATTTCTTCTACAAATTTGAAGTATCATTTCCTTGCATTAAAATGTGGTGAAAGAAAATCTAATAACAATTTTGGAACTCAACAGAAAATACCATACCAGAGATGACTGTCCCACCTAAATTTTTGTTCAAGAAAACAAATAAAAATTGTGTTTTTTTTTGGTTTTTTTTTTTTTTTTGCTATGGTTATCTTTGATTTATGAACACAATAATTTTCAATTGGAACATAACTTGGAATCCATTAAGCAGTCCAAACAACTTCAATCCTTTGTGAAACTAAGTATGTGCATCTAGAATAATGTCTCTGTATCAGTGCTTAAAGATTTGATGTCATGCTGCATTGGACCTCCAAATTTCTGCTTGCTGTTTATTAGAGCATTAGAAATATTCAAGGATATAACTTTTGGAAATAGTAAAAGACTTTCAGACAACTTTGCAATCATTTGACTTCAAAAGAAATCGAATAAAGTTAAAAAAACTTTCTGAAAACTCTCCTAGCCTCACAAAGTATTCTACATATGATATTCTGCATTGGAAATCAGTAGATATTCCTAATGTTGGCCTTTAATGAAAAATATTGAAAACTATATCCATCCTTGCTAAATGAGAGATTGGAAAAACACTTAAAAACCAATTAGAGGGAATAAATAAATTGCACAGGACTGGCATGCAGGTTGCTAGACCATTGTGCTTTTTAATGTATATATTTTCTTGTCTGTTCTGGGATGGCTGTCTTACTCCTAAAAGATCCTAAGAAAAATAAAATAAATGAACTATTTAAAAAACATTTCTTCAAAAATCTAAAAGGAAGCGTGAAAACTTATGAAACCATACATCAAGTGTGGACACTGATCCCAGACATACTCCACACCATGCATGCTTAAAGAATTTTTAAAAGTAACTCCTATCACCAAAGGGAGAGCTGCAACACTTGCCTTCAGACAGACTCAAAATGTAAAGACTAGCAATGACCTCTAGTGTTGCGGTTTCAGAACTGCAGAATACTCTGGCTAGCAATAAACCACAGCATCGATGGAACATCCAGGGAATTTTTGACTGAATTATTCAGTTATTAGTGCAACACATAAGAAGCTCCTTTAAAGAAAAAAAATAAATTATTTGTCTGTTACCTAAAGCTAACAGCAGCAGAAATATGCTGCTATTTCTCCAGTTTAAAAAGAAGTAGTGGAATGCTGTTAAGGTTGAAAGTGTCTGTATCTGATGATACAGTGGGTAACTCTCTGTACTCTTCTTCACACCTGTTTGAAGAAAAAGGATTATGTATCAGGTGAGATGCCACTCTGGCTGCCTTATAAGCCCAGGACAGGTAGGACAAGGGGAGCAGGAGACAGGGAATGAAATTCCAAGAGGAAGAATAAATAAGAAGACATTATATTTCATACTATTGCTGGACACACATATTTTGGGCCATTTGCAGAGAAGGGACAAAGCAGTGTTGCTTTCCAAGGTGACCTTCATGCCATGACTGTCCCCTTCACAAGCAAACGTCCATGTTGTATATTGGTTTTATTAGCCATGAGAGTGAACAGAAAAAGCTTAGATACACAAATGTGGTTATAAAATGACAAAATGACAGTACTGGGACCTAAACCAATTGCCCATTGAGGCTTGAGAGGAAATGCATTATTTGTCTTTGGCAACACCACAGAATTCTTGGCCTTACTCTTACAGCTCAAACCTTGCTTTTAGATTTTTTTTGCACTTATTTAAGAAGCGGGATCTCTCTTCTTTTCTCTATTACATACCGAACAAAAAAGTCTACAGCTTCAGTGAAATATGAAAAATTGTCTTTAGGGACAAACTGCCACAGCAGAACGGCTAAAAAGATCATATGAAATTCACTGTGAAATCCTTGTGTGGCTTACCTGACGACTGAGGGGTACTTTCCAAACACAACAGAACTGAAATTACAAAGTGATCTTCTGAGGTTTTCCAGGGCTTCCTCTGGTCACCAAGCACTGACAAGAGTAATGTTTCTGTGTTTAATTCCACTTTTGGATCTTGCTTACTCTCACTCGTGCCTCATTTTTTTCCATCTAAATTGTGTTTTTTTTTGGTCTCTCTAACAACAATGTTAAACACACTGCTGAGCTGTTCCTTACAGTAAGACTTTTCATGTGCTCTTTATCACTTTGGCTTTGTTAAATGCCTCCATTTTATTGCTACTTTCTGTATCAATGTGGATATGCTGGTTTTTTCAAAGTACGCCTGTGCAATACTCTAGCCAATCCTTATCTGCAATTTGAGATTATTTTTATCACAGACTTTCAGAACTGTAATCCTGTAAAGTCACCATAAAACCTCCTGCCAAAGGTTTGATTCTGCTAGCTGTAAACTGGTAGCAGCAGTGTGGTGCCACAGCTGCAGGAACACAGAGCTCAGGCTGGGTTGGGCCGCTGTGGATTTCCCCTTCGCCGGCTCTGCAGCCTCGCCTGAGCCACTGTAGGTGTTTCCCACAGTTGTGCAAAGCAAGTTCTGCCCTGCCTTGATGGTCTGAGATCCCATATATAGCATCAGCAGTGTGTGTTCATTCTTGGATCAGCTGTCTGCAGTAAAATCACCAAACACCCCCATTCATGCTAGAATATACTTCACAAGAAAGTTAATAGGCACAATGATCTTAAGGCTGTGTGGGGGAAAAAATGGTTTTTTGAGATGGTAGTCTGGAGAATTTCTGAATTGCAGAAAATTGCATGAAATCCTTGAATTTCTATATGGCACTGGAGAGCGTAATGCAACCCCAAATTTAGGCAGGCTGAGATTATAAGAAATATTTGAGACAGACCAGGGTTTCTCCTCTTCTGCATCCTAAGCAAACTCATAAGTTGAGTTAGTGGGTAGAGAAATAATAAACAAAATTTTTTATGACAGTTTCTCCAGAACTGTCTTGAAAAAATAACCTCATAGCTAAGCTGGAGGAAAACCACCAACAATTTCTTCTGCAGATAAATCCAAATTAACTGAGTCTTTGTGACTGTTCAATGACCACCATTTCTTATTTTACTTTCAAAACAGATCTATCTTGTTAAGATTAAAGGGCATATGTAAACTTGACAATTACTTTTGACTAATTTTCCAGAGATCAAAGTACTGAGAAAAATAAATTGAAAACACACATACAAATTAAAATGTAGATCCTTAAAAAGGATTTAATAAGCAGATAAAAAGCCCAAATTTCACAATCTAGAGAGGGCTACTGGTAAGAGCTTTTCCAGATTCACCACTTATATAAAAATACAGTTTGAAATTAAACAACAGCAGTAACAAAACTAATCAGTATTATGTAACAAAGCAGAGGAAAAGAGAAACTGAGAGGAGTAATGTGAACTCAGAGCTATGAAACATGGTCCATGGCCAGTCAAGGCAGGGGTCAGTTGCTCTTTTTTTCCCCAGAGTCCTAGAACTAAACACTGAGCCTATAACAAAGTGCTGAAACTATTAATGACGTGAAAATTATCTGCTGCTAATTAAGAAAGCGCTTGGACAGACATAGAATTTAAGTAAATTGAGCTGACTTGGGGTATTGCACTGTGGTCCACTTAAGTTAGTACTAATAAAAATGTGAAAATCAGGGAAATTTCAGAAGACTGGAAGTGTTAATGTTAGGGAAATGTTCAAAAAGGGGCAAATAGATAAAAGTGTTTAATCTATAGTCTAATGTCTATGACACACTTTTTCTTTATGATGCCAATGGTTCAATTCAGTTAATAAAGATAGAAGGATTAAGAACAGTAAATGTTGCTCAGAAAGGTTTTGTGAAAATGGATTCCAACCACTAAATTTTAATTGACTGTAATTATGTATTTGACTAAAGCACATACTGCTTACTGAAGTTAATTTCTTCCCTGTTAAATAAGAAACAATGCCAAGCTTAATGTAAAAATCTGACTTTGTACCTAGATTGTAAATAAAACAAAAAAAAAGAAAATCAAAACCCCAAACCGGTCTTCAAGGAAGCAGGAACACTGTGCCAGGAGCAGCGATTTTGGGCATCTCTAGCTGAAACCACAAGCCACAAGCCAGCCAACACTGCAGCAGTCAGCCTGGAAACGTACATCACCGGGCCCTCCAGTGAGCCAGACTTGGCATTGCAGTTTTGACACAATTTTCTTTCTTTCATGTGCTCAAATAATTAGGCAGGTATTGATCTCTACTATCTCTAACTTGCCCATTTCAGTAGAAGAGAGCAATTTGTAATTACTAGAGATTTGTATGTGTCAGTTTCTGTTTGGTTGTCCTTCATACGCTGGCATATAAATGTACCAAAGGAGATAATTTTAGAAATTTATTTTAGAAAGGCATTAATTTAAGAGCTTTGGTATTTCCAACTGCAAAGTAGCCTACCACAACCTCCATCTATCTAAAGAATCCCCTGTCTACACAGATTTGAACATGAACTATACATGCTTTTAAGATGCATAGGAAACATAAATGATGCAATCAGACCAGCAGCCATCTGAGCTGCTGTGTTGGAAAGCTCAAGTGAAGAGCAGATTCCAAAGCTGTAAAGCTCTGAAAGAGGACTCTACCAGCACCCACGCCTGATCTCATCAATGAATATAAAAAAGCTCCCAAGAATGAGTAATGAATGCAAGTGCACTCAGAATAGTCAGTTTTCTTTTTTTTTTTTTTTTTTGAAAATGATTTAAAACCTAGTTTAAATTGGTCTACTCCTACAGTATCTTTTAAAATAATGTAGCTAGGTATTTAGGAATATTTGAAAGGTGTAGTCCCTTCTGGAAATGCAAAGAATTGACATTTCAGTGTACTTAGTTCATCATTTCAGTTTACTCTGTTAATTGAGGTCAGTGACTAATTCTTTGAATTCAGACCCTGGGAGCTGTAAAAAAAGGAAGATGGTTTTGTTTCTACTCCATTGAGAAATAAAAGTGAAAGAAAAAGAACTGAATACTATAAGTTACCAGAACAAAGGACAAATAGTTAATTCAATATGTTAATAGATGATATTTTCGGTTAGCAATTCATCTTTAGGTAAGTACAACGTGGGTTTTGTTTATTTGGTTTAAGGTTCTTTGTAGTTTATTTAAATATATTATTTAAATACATTAAATAAAGAGTTTCTGTATCATGAATTTCTAGTTTGAATTACTGGACAGGTTGGGAAGGAGAGGGGAATTTAGATGCTTACTTAAAAAAGCAATTAGCACTTATTAAAAAAATGTAAAAAACCCCAAATGTCTAAATTAGTAACTCAGATTAAATATAACCATACATTTCTAGCCTCTAAAAATAGACTGCACATTAAAAGCTAAATATAGAAGGAGTGGACATACAGTCTAGAAGCATTTGAGTTTAACTCTCTGCAGTGCCTGATGATGTACATTTCCAGGCCAGCTGCTGTGATGCTGGCTGGCTTGTGGCCTGTGGTTTCAGCTGGAGATGCCAAAACTCCCTGCTCCTGGCACAGCACTGCCATTTGCATCTGGGTGCCCATACTGTTCCAGGGGTTACAGAGAGAGACAAGTTCACTGGCAGGCAGGGCTAAGGGGGAATCTGAAACCTGTACCCCTTGGTTTACAAATTCTGTCTTTATGGTTACCAAACCAGGAGAGTGAGTGATGCAAATCACGAAAGGATCAGAGTACGTCATCTGTGAACAGAAAGATCATTAGAATGCTGTTTTGTAAATGGGGACAGTAAATTTTTTTTCATGACTGTAAAAAGAAAAATACGTCAGGTTTCCAGCAGCACAGGCCAAACAAATTTTTGGTATAACTTCTTCAACTGAAATATCTGCTTATGTAATTAATTTTTTGTTAGCAGGAATTAGACTTAAATTTTGATGATTTATGGTTGTATACATGAACAAAGAGACTTGCATGGATTAACAAGGAGCTCCTGGACAAAAACAGAAAACGGAAGCCTGCTGAGGGTGGAAGCAAGGACAGGTAGCCTGGAAGGAATACTGACAAACTGTCCCAGCAACTAGGGATCAGGTTAGGACAACTAATGCCCTAAAAGAATTAAACGTGGCCCAAGATCTCAAGGACAACAGTAAAAGCTTCTATAGGTACATAAGTGGTAAACAGAAGACTAGGGAAAATGTGGGTCCTCTCCAGAAGGGAATGGGGGAGCTGGTTACTCACGATATGGAGAAGGTTGAGGTACTCAACAAATATTTTTGCCTCGGTCTTCACTGGCAATTTCTCCAGCCACACCACCTGCATGCAGAAGGCAAAGGCAGGGACTGAAGGAATGAAGAAATGCCAGCTGCAGGAGAAGATCAGGATTGAGACCATCTAAGGAACCTGAACGTGTACAAGTCCATGGGACCTGATAAGTTGCATCCATGAGTCTTGAGGGAACCAGCATAGAAAGCGGTTGAGCTACTTTCCATCATATTTTAGAAGTCATGGCAGTCCAGTGAAGCTCCCACTGACTGGAACACGGGGAGCAAATCCCCCATTTCTAAAAAGGGAAAAATGGAATACGGGTCTATGACTAATACCAATTTGCTTGCTAGCATCTCTCCAACTCCAGTCCTTACTAAAGCTCTAAGACATAAGAAAGAAGCTTTTTACAATGAAGATTTTAAAATGCTGGAATAGGCTGCCCAAGAGGTGACGGATGTCCCATCCCTGGAAACATTCAAGGCCAGGTTGGATGGAGCTCTGAGCAACCTGGTCTAGTTGAAGGTGTCCCTGCCCGTGGCAGGAGAGTTGAAACTAGATGATCCTTAAGGTCCCTTCCAATCCAAACAACTCTGTGATTCTATGAACATGACTTCAGTGCTTTAATATAAAAAACCAAAGCTGATAGACAGTAAAAAATGGGAATTCTATTCTCAGTAACACTAAATATTCAGTAATGCTTACACAGCTATAACTTTCTATAAATATTACTAACAATATTACTGTTGTTCCATGTAGTCTTCACTGTAATGCTTGTTTGACCTTGTTGCATTCATTATCATCTGAGTGCTGAGGAGAAGTGGTGGTATTGGAAGGTCCCTTACAAAAATGGAGCCTCTTAAATGAAAATGCACAGTAGGGGATTTTTATAGGATTATTCAGGCTGCCTGTTTTCCCTTGAGAGCTTCTGTCCTTAACCACTTCTGAGGGTATGTCCATTCTGACTTATTTTATCTGAGGTTTAAATGTCCTTTGCATATTTCTGCCCGGGACCAAGAACTGATCTCATGACCTAGACGTTAAATTGAACCTAACTATTCCCTTCCTGCAGGGAGCTCTGGCAGTAAACAAGAAAAATCCCTTATGAATTCAAAACTTGTGGAGTCAGAACTCCCAAAACATTGGGAAGCCACACGATGTTAAAATCACTGGTTAGGAATGATCCATAACGAGGTCAGAGGGAGTGGCCTGCTTTCAAAATGGCATCAGCTGCTCTTGAGTCACTGACCATTCAAACACAAATTAGCGATTGCTTATGGACCAGTCAGTGCTCTGGAAAAGGAGCAAGAGATGAGATAGGACTCGGTGTTTGCCATGGACTGCCAGGCTACATTAAAGGATAATCGAAGTTCCTGAAGTCTCTCTCAAAACATGCAGGAGCTCTTGTGTTGTTGGAGGCTGGTGTTTACTTTGCGTATTCCAGGTCAGAACAGTATTTTGTCCTTTAAAAAATGTTGGGTTTTGAAGTGGTTATTTATTTGGAGGAAGACTTAAAATGAAAATGAATACTTGTTATAGATTACTTTGCGAGATGCCACAAAGCATCAACAGAGAAGGAAGGAACTTGGGTTTAAAGCATCAGCCTAACCTAGAAGGGGAATGAATATAGCTGTTTCTAGTATTTGAAAAAGAGGAGAAAGAAAAAAAACAAACAAAAAAACCCCAACAAGACAAAAATCAAGGGAAACTGATGAAGATAGCAATGTGTTCTGGTTTTGACTGGGGCAGAGTTAATTTTCCTCTTAGTATCTGGTATAGTGCTGTGGTTTTTTTATTTAGTGTGAGAATAACGTTGATAACACGCTGATGGTTTAGTTGTTGCTAAGCAGGGCTTACCTCAAGTCAAGGACTTTCCCATGCTCTGGCAGTGAGCAGGTGCTCAAGAAGCCAGGAGGGGGAATGGCCAGGACAGCTGACCTGAATAGACCAAAGGGATGTTCCATGTCATAGAATGTCATGCTCGGTATATTAACTGGGGGGAGTTGAGGCTGGGAGGGGCTGATCACTGCTCAAGGCAGGGCTGGGCATCTGTCAGTGGGTGGTGAGCAACTGATTTAGGCCTCACTTGTCTGTTTCAGGTTTTATTTCTCTCTCTTTTTG
>VZTA01019354.1:32766-42850 GCA_013398855.1 Mohoua ochrocephala | reverse complement strand
TTCCCCCCCCTTTCCCAAACTCCAGAACGCTCTCATCCGTAATTTTTTTATTTTTTAATTTTTTTCTCGGAATTTCTTCGGGAATTTTCCATCCCTCATTCCCACAGCTCAGCCCGGGGGGTGAGGATCCCGCCATTCCAAGAATTCCCAACCCATTCCAAGCACAGAATTCCCCCCCCCTCTCTCCCACCTCATTCCCACTCAGAGAATCCCGGGATTTTTTTTTTCTTCGGGAAGGATCACGGAGCACGAGCGGCTACGGGGACGCTACAGAAGGGGGAGGGTTTGGGGGGATTTATCCCGGTTTTTCCCGGGATTTATCCCGCGGGATTTCTCCCGGTTTTTCCCGGGATTTCTCCCGGATTTTCCCGGGATTTATCCCAGATTTTTCCCATCACTGCCCTTCCTTGGAAAGGCTTTTCCCGATGGCGTTCCTGAAGAGCGTCACCAGCGGCGTCCGGATCCTCTCCGAGCTCATGAAGCCTCCGTAGCGTTTTTCCTTCCGGGATTGATCCCACGGGAATCTCCCCCCTTCTTCCTCCTCTCCATCCTCCTCCTCTTCTTCTTCCCAGGGCGCTTCCCGCCGCAATTCCAAGGGGGAATTCTCGGCCGCTCCCTCCTCCTCGGCCCCGTTGGGATAAACCTTGACGGGTCTCCTCTTGCGCCCCACGGGCTTCCCCCATCGGAAGTGCTCCATGGAATACGAGCGCTTCCCTTCTTCCCGCTCCTTCCCCGCCTCTCCCGAACGCCGGGAATCGGGAATTCCGGCTTCCCCACCCTCGGGAATTCCCTCTTCCCGTTTCCGAACCCCGGGAGCGCTGCCGTTGCCGCGGCCGAACTGGTTCCATCGGAAGTGGCTCATGACGTAGCGGCGGAGGCTCTCGGAGAGGGGCTGGAAGTGGCCGTTCCCGGGAAAAACGGGAGATTCCCAGGAAAGCTGGGCCCGGCACGAGCCCGCGCAGGCCTGGGGAGAGGGGGACAGGGAAAAGGGGATGGAGCGGATAAATGGTGGGGTAGGGAATTTCGGGATGGAATTCCGGGGTGGAATTCCGGGATGGAATTCCGGGGATGGAATTCCGGGATGGAATTTCGGGATGGAATTCCGAGATGGAATTCCGGGGATGGAATTCCGGGATGGAATTCCGAGATGGANTGTCCTGGCTGTGTCTCCTCCCAACCTCCCATGCACCCCCAGCTCCCTCACCACCAGGGCAGCATGGAAAGCAGAAAGGGCCTTGGCTCTGTGTGAGCCCTGCTCAGCAGTAACAAAAACATCTTGATTTTATCAACCTTGAGTTCAGCACAAATCCAAAACACAGCCCTGTACCAGACACTACGAAGAAAGTTACCTTTACCCCAGCCAAAACCAGCACTCTTTCCTAGTAATTGTCAACATCCTTATCACTCAATAGTTGCTGAGCAGCAAGTTGACTTCAGACTACCCGCAATGACTCCAGCATTTCTTTTGCTATCAACAATTGCTGTTTTAGACTACTTTGTATTGAATGTATAGTCAAGTATGCCTAATTTACAATGCTGCAGGGAACAGAGTTAGATTTTATGATATTGTCTTATTCTCCTTGAGTGTTCACTTTGGCCTCCATTCAGCCAGTGGTCCAAAGACTTTCTAGTGAGCTTTCCTCTTTCAATGTGTTTGCAAAAGTTTATAGCAGAAACTTCTAGCCTTTTACAAGCAATTCTTCAGAATCTTTTTTTTAAGCACGTCTCTTTATGATTTCAATTTAACATCCCAGTATTTATGATCCTTTCTGTTTTCCCCCTTTGGACATGACTTATGCTTTTTGTAGGATATCTTTTTACTTCTAATAATATTCTTTCATCTACTATTTAACTATGCTAGCTATTTTTATTCTTTTTGAAAAGTCTTTCTGGTAGTTTATCCATTTATCATGGACTCCTAATATCCAGAGCCTAGATATCCTCAAGCTTTTTTTACTCTTTTGAGTTCTTTTAATTTTCATCCTTGAAGCTAAGAATTTAATGTAGAGGATGGGGGGAGGAAGTTTCACCCTACAGAGCTAAGAAACTTGAATGCTTGATTATCTCTATTGCAAAGTGCCTCTTCATTGCATCTGTACATTCCTTGAGCAAAATCAAGAGCTCACTGCAGCTTGTAGGTGCTCAGACTTGTTGCTCTAGGAAGCACTGCTCATAGGAATAGCACAAAAACATGCCCTTTTGTAATATTTACTCAGTCTGTGTCAAGTTAAGTGAAACCTCTTGTTGCTGCTTTACTGGCTACCTTTGTACACTGTCGTTCTGTCAGAACAGTTCACCCATTGCAGTGTCCCCTCTGGGTGCTCAGTTTTGGAACCTGGCCATATACAGATCCTATGGAGACAGGACATCTCTGCCTGTAAGGACTCTGTGTTACTTGCTGGCACTGTTTAGATCAGGTTTTCCTTCACTCGTTGACCTGGTCAACCATCGTGCATTTTGATGTCCAACTGGTCAGTTCCTTTCCACTAAGCTCCTGAAGCAACCACATTTCAGCTCGGGCACGATGCTGCTCTCTTCCCTCACATGTTTACAGGATGTCTTCCTTCCTCCCTGATTCAGACTCACAGTCATGCTGACAAAACAAGCTCTTTTCTAATGTAGAAACACCATGGGATCCCTGCATAGCAGAAGGAAGAAAGCCACCAGTCTCGAGTTCCTGAGCAGGGGACACCTGAGAAGGTCACATGCAATCCAAATAAAGTGTAAAAAACATTCATCAGCTTCCTCAGCCTGAAATACAGTTCACCAGCAGTGGCAGAACACTGTTTACTCCCCATTTCCTGTAACTATCTGCTGAGCAGCCAAAAGTATGTTTGTGTCCCCAATGAGCAGGTGCCTCTGGCCAGCCAGGGGCTGCACGCAGCCTCTGACAGGTAATATGGGAAATGGTTTTAAACTGAAAGAGGTCAGGTTTAGGTTGGATATTAGAAAGAAATTCTTTACTGTGAGGGTGGTGGGAGCCTGGAACTGGTTGCCCAGAGGAGTTGTGGACGCCCCATCCCTGAAAGTGTTGAAGGCTGGGTTGGATGGGGCAATCTGGTCTAGTGGAGGGTGTCCCTACCCATGGTAGCGGGGTTGGAACTGAGTCATCTTTAAGGTTCCTTCCAGACCAAGCCATTCTGTGATTCTGTGACTCTGGCCCGGAGGGGCTGGGACTCTGTGCCAGGCTCTCCAGCAAAGCCAAGCCTGCTTCCTTGGCACAGGTGATGTCACCACACAGCTGGGATTTTATAAACCATGACAGCACATTGCTGGGCATTTGTCCTCCGAATAAATCCACGTCCTTCCCATTCGCCAACCAAACATATCTCCCAGGGCTGCAAACCAAAAGATCTCCATCTGCATGGATTAACGAACCAAGCCTCATAAATGCCCAGCTCTCCTACATGGAAACTGAGGCCCAGAGAGAAGCAGTTTGCTCAGGGTCAGGCAGTGCATCACTAACAAGATCAGGAACAGCGCCCTTCCCTGACCCATCTCCCTTCATCCGTCCCTGAAAGCACGAGACCGTATTCTGTCCCTGAACAAGAGGTAAGCCCCGGGAGGCCCGGCTGTCAGCACCCTTGCTCCGAGACCTGGAGCACCTTGGCATCTAAAGCTAAGCAGAAATCTCTGCAATCCTGACACCTTCCCTGTTTTGCCTGCTTGCTCGCTTCATCGGTATGGTAAAAATACATAGGGACATGGTATCCAGGAGTACACACACACATAGACACAGTCACAAACTTCATAACTAAACTCATCAAACCAGTGGATTTGTTATTTTGGTTGGATTTTCTGGGAAAAGGAGGAATTGGCTGATAACTCCATACCTCCCACATTTATTTTGGGAAAAAGAACCAAAAAGGTCACATAAAAATGTCAATATGCTTCACAACTTGTAAAAGCAGGCAAAACTTAATTCCTCAGTTCATTTCACTGGATCCCAAGGGTGCATAAACTATGGGGTGCTACTAACGGAAGTTGATTAAAAACAGGCTCTTGTTTGCTATCTTAGGCAGGCGGGCCACATCCAATTTTGCTCTAAATTTGGGTATTTTTGTCTTCATTCCTCTCCTCACGTGACAGAGCTGTGTCCTTCCAGACTTCTGTGCTACTGCATCTTTCTGCCCCTTCAAAACCCAACCATCCAATCTGCCTCCAAAGCACAGGGAACCTCAGAGCACACTTTCCCAGCCAACAAATGCCAGCCACTTACAGCTGAAATGCACCCAACTTCTCTTAACAGCAAATGTGTAACAGTAAGCACGCGTGATAACCTATGTTTCCAGTACTGCTTTCCTTCTCTTTGCTTTTACATAAGGAATGGTGAAAAAACCATGTTACCTTGCTGAATTTCCCCTGAAACATCCGAGTCATCAGATTGCAGACTCCCTCAGACATTAGAGGTTGTTGTGAAAAGAGCCTGAAATGTATCTTTAACCATCACGGTCAGGACCTCCAAATATTTCTCCAAGGGAAAACACTCACTTGCAAGAACCCAAGATTAAAAGTAACAAGCACATAAACATCCTTCACATGGTTTTGTATTAGCCAAGAGCTGTTTCACAAGCGAGCTGTGCTGCCTGCCTCCCTCTCTCCCTTCTCACCCGTCCCCTTCCCTCCTGCCCAAGAAAGGTCATTTTCTTCACAAGGAAGGAAAAAAAAAACCACTTCTACAACAACAGTGTTTTAAATCACACTAAGGAAGAAAATTTCCCTTTCACCAGTTTGTAATAAATAACTTCAACCTCTTCAATGCGAGCATTTCCAAACAAAGAATCTCTGTTTAGGACAGAGTCATAAATTACTGAGGTAGATCTTGTTTTATTTGAAATCAGATCCAGGTGAACCTCAGCTTGGTTTCAAAAAAAGTCTTCTTCAGCCTCATATTAGTATGGACTGACAGAGGAGACAAAGGAAAGCCCCCTCCCCTCTTGCTCCAGTTCCCCCAGCCTTTCACCATTGCTGCTGTTGGCTCCTGCTCCATGTGGGTGAAGGGAACAGATGTCCCAGCCAAGCACACATACATCATTCACACTGCTTCCAAAACACAAGGATGGTTAAAGTTGTGGAAGGTTTTGTGAAACCTCAGAGTATCCCAGGCCTGATGGAGCAGGGGAGAAGTGTCTTGGACATTTCAAGCCAGTCCAGAAACCTGCTCAGCAACACCAGCAACAAGTATGAAAGCAAGAAGGAGCAAATCCAGATCGATTCCAGAGAACAGCTGAACCAAACCAATCTGACACCAGTGCAGCCAAAATCAGGATCTGTCCCTAAGCTATTTGTAACATACCATGACATCTGCTAAAGGAGTCACAAATGCATAATTACCAAGTTCTCACATTTAATAGCCTTAAAGCTGATGCTCTGGCACAAGAAACCATTACATGACTCCGATTTCACAGCTCTTGGCTTTGCAGGAAGTATTTCCTTCTCCCCTGCTACCAGTTCAGTAATTGCACTGTCAGTTAAATATCTGGAGGTGCTTTGTCATACAGTCAAGGGCTGGGCTGCTCTGCTACTGGCAGCACTCACTCCAGACTGCACAGACAGGCACAGGGACACACACAGCTAAGATGCTGCTTGTGAATGAATTCATTCCCACAATTAATTTATTCTTCCAAACTCAGTCACCTGACTTCAGGTGGCTACTCAAGGAGAAGACCACACACTACTTGATAAAGCCCTTTAGGGCTGAGCTGGTGACCTCCCTGTCCTGCGCAATGGCCTCCTACTTCAGGAGAAGGGAGATCCTTTTGCTGTGTTGTTACAGGACACCTGACTATCTTCTGCCCAGCATGTAATCTTGCATCTTTACAGCTTAAAAAATACCCTAAAGTTAGGAGCTAGTCTTGCTGAAACACTGCTCACAGCTTGCACACTTTATTTAAGATGGCTGTGAGAAGTCAAACTGCAAATCCAGGGCACCATCACTGCACAGGCAGTCCGAGCTCTGCTCAGGGATTTCAGACTATCTGCACCTCCCCCAGAAATGCAAGCCCCATGTACAAAAGACAGCCCAGGCTAAGCCGTGCCACGGGAGCTGAGGTTCAAACAAAGCTACATGCAGCCTGGAGAACCACGCTGGTCTCTCTGGTGGTGGCTCAAAAGCCTAAGACCGGGGGCCATGAAGGCTGAGGTCCACGCACGCTGCCAGGGAGCCAAACCTCATGGAGGGGAGCCAGCAAACTGCTGGCACTGCTGACATTTGAGAAACCACAGCAACCAGATTTGCTAGAGCTTTACCCGTCGGCCTCTCTTACACTGCAATTTGTTTGCTGTCAGCCTGACAATTAAATAGATGCCTCAGTTTGTGTTTTGTCCCACAGCTCTGCTGTCCCTTTGGAGGCTAGATAACAACAGTGTGGTGCTTCTTACCAACAGCAGCGTCCCACAGTGTCCTCTGTGCTCCTGTAGGGTCAGATCCCCAGCACTGGTAAGGGTCAGGAGACGTCATCACTAACCAGCTCCTAAAGCAATGCATTTTCAGGATCCCAGCAAAAAAACCTGCAGGAATTGCAAGCACCTTCTCATATTTGTCCCTGATAACAGCTCCACTCTGAAGGGCTGCCAGTGAATTATTGGAAACCCAGGAGCGAGAGAAGCTATGCAAGAGCAGAACTGGTGCATACACAGCTAGGAGAGGAGATTGTCCTCAGCCTCTTGAGGAGGACACTAAATTGCACCCAGAAATCCTCCACTAACTACTGAGCAAACTTAGCTAAAATAATTGCAAAAAGAAGAGAAAAAGCTTTCTCATAAGATGTACAGAGAGGATTTTTTTTCTCCTGATTCTGGTAGATCAATGATACTGCAGTGTTCAGATCCCCTCTACACCGGTCAGGGCAAAATAAGGCAGAGAGACACAGATCCACCACACCAGCACGATGAGCTTTACAATAACATAGCATTTAAAAACAAGCACAGGGGAGAAATGGTGACAGGCATGGAGGGGACTGGACACAAAACAGAAAGAGAATAAAAGAATTTTCCAAGTTCAAGTTTTTACTGACCGGATGAACCTCTTGCCACAAGGACAGAATGATTTACACATAAAGTGATACGAGAATAACAGGCAGTCCCATTAAAGACAAATTCTCCTGTGCAATTTCCTGTAATTTGGAAAAATAGTGTTGAAGACACCCCTGGGGTGCTCAGTCTCGCCTCTGCCCTGAGACACGTCCTGCTGCACCACGAGCATTTGACTCCCAGCACCTTCCTGTGCAGACATGGAATGCTCGTGCCTACTCACTGCCATGCTGAGCATCACTGTGAGTGGCATCTGTTGGATGCTTTTAAGCTGTGAATTTCTGAAGGGAAATGTACAACCCACATCTCAAGCCTAGGGAATGGATGACAGACTCAAACCCCTTTGATACAGTCATTACCCTCACTAAAGTGAATTTAATAGGTCTTCCTGCAATCCTTACAGGACAGATAGACATGATAGTCACGACGCTAAAAAGCACCACGAGAGAAACCTTCAAATTTAGCAGCACAGGAAGACTGGGAGGGAGGTTTATTTTCCCAGCTGCATTCAGGAAGGCTTCTCCAGGACATAGCTAAATCACCCTGGCTTTTCACCCCTTCGCCTTGATTGCAACTGTTTGGAAGATAAACACTAGCCTATCTTTAGCACTGGCATCTCCCATGTTATTCACTCTGAGATGGAACAGAAAAATGTTAACAAAGAACAGTTGAAGAGAAACTCATTTATTCAGCCTAACCTCTGGAATATGACATTTCCCTCAAACATGCTACAGCAGATTTTCAAATACTCTTTGCAGATGTGTTAACATCTACATTTGTCTCTTGAAACAGAAAAGGGAACGCAGCTATTCTCACCCTTCCACGAAAAGAGTATCCGATGCTCCGCTGCTGGCTGGTGCAGCACAGCCTCCCGTGCCTCCTGCGTGGTGGCAGCACAGCTGCACGCTGAAGGAGGGATGGGAATGGCAATGGGAAAGAGCCTGCTAGCAATCCCAGCTGCTAAACAAAAATTAGGAGCGGGGACAAGGATCATGTGCTCACAGCCTCTTGAAGCTACCCCACACTTGGTGTATCACAGGGATTTGTACCAGACCTGAAAGCAAAGGGAAACTGAAAAGCAGCCTAAAACCTGCAGTATATGGGAAGGATGCTATACAATCTCTGGAAATCTTATGGAGCTTATTAGCTGTGTACATTATGCAACATATAGGCACACGGCTACAGAGTTCCCACAGATGTTGCAAACCCCTTCCCAAACCCAGAACTCCCAGAACTGAAGCAGGGTTAGGAATTGGTTGAGGAAAATTAGCCCAGCTTCCGGTAGCTGATTATGCCTTACTGATTCCAGTTTGGCTGCCTGACTGAAAGTTGTTCTGGAGGTCAAGTTGCCTTGCTCTGTGCATAGATGTTATGTATGTGTGTACTACGCAGAGAAAGCAGCCACGAGGGTCCAACTGCAAAGGGAGACAAGCTGTTTCACAGGCTGCGTGCAGGGAGACTCAGGGGGTCATTTAAATGCTTTTTTATGAGGAGGTCGGGTCAGAGTACAGACCTGTTTCCTTACCTGCTGAATTGCATGCACAACCCTCCCCTGGTGCTGGAGGTCAGCTGGAGGTGCTGGTACTGCAAGGGAGTTGAGAAGGACCTGTCCAAAAACAAGCCTCACCCCATGCCCCCCAGATTTTCCTCAGCTTTAAGCTGGAAAGAGACAAGCTTCGGTTTTGCTGGAGCCTGGAGCCAGTCACATGGGTCATCTGCTGTACTTCAGTGCCCAGAGGGTCCAAGTCCATGGTTCTCAGTCCTGTCAAGACACCCTGTTCACCAGCACCATGTCCATCCTTTTGCTCTGCCCCAGCCCTCACCTCTCCGTACTGATCTGTATGATTGCACCTCAAACCACGACATAAGAAACACCGTAAGTCCCCAGAAAATCATACCAGAGAAATATTAGCTACAGCTCAGTATCAGCTAATACCTACTGACTGGGAAGTTTTAATTGCCAGAGGCTTGCCTTGAAGGAAGGTGCTACCATAGGATTACACTATTAGCACAGGAATGTTTCAAGAGAATGGAGAAAATACAGGCAGAATATTCCCAGTCCAGGAATTTGCTTTCCATTCTGCAGAGAGCTTCAGATACTCTTCAGCATACACCCCACAGACAGAGAAAATCTTACATGCACCTGCACACACACACACACACATATGCAGCAGCCCAACAGAAGCCTCGCTCCTACAAATTTACCACACCAAAATCCCCTTACTTTTAAACTCCAAGAAAAGCATGTCCACATAGTATCAATTGCTCTAGTAAATAAAACTGCATTCTAACCAATTACCAAACCTGTCTGCAGCACTGAATAATTTATGGGTCAGAAGGGGAAGGGGAGAGAAGAGACAAAACCAACTTGGATACAAACAGAAACTGCATACACATTTTTGTGAATGCAGGAGGCTTGCCCAGTTGCATTAATGTCCTTGGGCACCAGTTATAAACACCCTTTAAACCTCGATTCAGGTTAACACAAATATCTCAAAGAAGTAAATAAAGTAGTTTAACTGTAGTTAATCAGTCTAACTTGACTTTTGTCTCATTAGTTTATACCTGAGTACAGCCTGCAAAACCTCTCTGAGCAGCATCCCCAAGAAAAGCCTTGCTGGCTCTGCACCAGCTACCGACAGCTTTTAAATCCCTTTACCCCTCAAAGCTGAACAAGGACAGTTGGATCCCTGAAATAAGGACAGCCCAGTAAGTACTGTGCAAATATATCAGATTTATTACTCTCTTATGGAAATAATAACAGACATTCAGGTAGAAACATATTAAATTAATGCAGTCAACAGTTTAAATGCAAAAATAAATATAAAGTCCAGCCGCTCAATGCATCTAAAACAGCTCATTTCTTCTAACGAATAGAAAAGATTTTTTTTTTGTCTTTTAAATGGTGAGTTTCATACAATCAAATAGAAACGAAGGTACAAGCGCTTTCTTAGAAAACATCCCGACCCGGCTGCCCGTCCGGGCGCTCCTGTGCCGGCGGCGGCGCGGCTCCCTGCAGCCCAGTCCGTGCCGCCGCTGCCGGGCCGGGTCC
>VZTA01019354.1:0-32118 GCA_013398855.1 Mohoua ochrocephala | reverse complement strand
GGCCCCGCGGGGCGGTGCGGTGCCGCGCGGAGCAGTGCGGAGCGCTGCTGTCCCGATAGGAGCGCGGAGCGGAGCGGAGCGGTGCGGAGCGGAGCGCGGTACCCAGCGGCGCGCTGCGGTACCGTGAGGAGCGGAGCGGTGCAGAGAGGCGCAGTACGGTGAGGACCGGAGCGCGGTGCGGTGCTCCCCCGCTGCCTCAGCAGAGCCGCTGCCGCTGCCGCCGGCACCCCGGCCCCGTTATATAGGCCGGCGGAGCCCCGCGGGAGCATGCTCAGACGGCAGCGCTCTCGGGCCGCAGCGGAGCCCACTCGCGGCCGGCCAGGCGCTCCCTTCGCATGACGTGTCCCCGCACCGCCGCCCCCGCCCGCCGCGTCCCCTCGGAGCGGGGGGATCGGGTACAGCCCGTGGCGAGGGAGCCATCGCACTCGATCCCGTCGCCCCTTCCCGCCTCCTCTCCTCTTAACCTCCAGGGCATCCCTCTCCTGCCACGCGGCACCCAGTGGAGCTTCAGGCGAGTCCCGGACTGCCACAGCGGTACTTCAGCTTTCTGCGTCTCACCGCGCTGCTGCTTTTATCAATACCATGATTTCTTATGGCTATGAAAGAGTAGCGACAGACCCGTCACATCGGCTTTCAGCTGATCGCTACCCGTCAGAGTAACAAACCCATGGTTAAAGGAAGCTCCAAGGCAAGCCCAAATCTGAATACCCTAATGTTACAGTGACCCAGATCTAAACTGCAGAGATCCCACGGAATGGACCCAGGCAAGAACCATCAGCAACAGAGGGTTAAGCAGGACTCTCGGATCTTGTTCCCAAGTCTGCCACCTCTAACGAAGCTTAAACGCTTCCTTTAGTGTGACTCCATTTTTTTCCTTTTAGAAGGGATCCTAAAATTTTCCATTCCCCTGTGGGCTCTGTGGTGCTTCTTTGATATGATGCAGGATCAGATCCTCAGACAGAAAATGGCATACAAGTATTACTGAGCTGAAACAAAAGCTTGCAAATTAGTGACGGCTGGAACCACGCTTTAAAGCTGTGCGTGCCAAGCACTGTCAGTGATGGAAAAACCCAACAGTATAAGAAAAACTTATGATAGGAACAGCAAAGGAGCTAGAGGGAAGAGGAGTAGAAAAGCATGAGGGAGGAAGAGCCTGAAATGGTTAGTCTGTCCCCTCTTCAGGGCTAATGTTAGATGATTCCCATAAAGACACTCTCCAGTATAGCTTCACCCACTCGAGGATATTTTTGAAGCTTGGTTAGGAACCGGGAAGGAAGCGGAGGCTTAGCAACAGTATCAGGAATTCTGCTCTGCGATGCTAGGGGGACAAGGACAATGCGCTCAGGCCCCGAGGTCTGCCGGCCAGTCAGCCACGCAGTACCCCCGTGCTCAGCGTGCACATGCAGCACAGCACCGCAGTGTGGAGGCACCGGGGGCACTGCCAGCTCAGGCTGCCAATTAACCCACAGCGGGATCTGCACTTAACCCCAGCCGCTCTGGCTCTGTGCCCAAGCTGGGGCACCTGCAGCCAGGGCGAGTTTATTGTGTTTTGCCGTAAAACATATTCTTTGTGCAGAGGAAGACAAATGCTCTGGGAAAAAAACCCCAGAAGCTTACATACACAATACACATCCTGTGCCATAGTCCAGCACACAGAAATGGCCCCGTTTTTGGGAGCTCACCATCAGAAAGTCTCAACCTTGTCTTTGGGTAAGTCTTAGGACCGGTCCCTCCTCCTTTCAAATTGCCTTAGCAGTGGCAATGTTTCAGGACCTGCACTGGAAACAAACCATTTTAATTGCAGCCCTGTCTCAAAGGGGATAAAATGGAACAAGAACACAGTTTTAGGAGAGACAGGACCAGAGGCACTTGCTAGTGTGTTTCCAGAGGGCTGGGTGTTTTGCTCCTTGCCAGTGTAAAAGAAACATTAAGAGCCTTGGTTTTACAAAACACCTGGCTGCAATCTCTTGCCTTCTTGGCTCCCCAAGGCAGCTTTAGGGCCGGGGTCAGTTTGAAGCCTTTTTGTTGGGAGATACTATTAGCTTAATAAGGGAACAATTTTATGTTTGGTCAAATTGAATCATTCCAGCAGAAGGTTGTGTTTTTTACTGTTGATTTTAGTGGCTAAATTTAGCCCCTACATCTCTGCTGCAGTACAACAACTTTCTCTCCAAAAGCTCCATGTACAACCACTTAAATTCCTGACAACTTGATTCTGCAGCACAGCAAAGGCCGAACTCTGTTTCCTCAGTGCAGCCCTCTAAGAAGACAAGCCTGATGACCAGCTTGGAGGACTTCTGGGGCTGAGCGTGTCTCTCATGCAGAAACAAGATGACACAGGAGCCTTGTTCTGGCAGTGCAGAAAAACATTGCACATTTATTCGAAGCAAGGTAAATTTAATCTGCTCTAGCCCAAAAGTATCCAAGGTTCTGACAAAAAAAGGTTGGTTGACTTATCTGAACTTCAACACACGTCCCAGTCCAAACTGCCTGTCTGGTTTCCTACAGAAAGTTCAGTATGAAGGCAAACTCAGGTAGAGCCTGAGTTAATACCCCCTGATTTAATACCCTCACAAACATGATTATAGAATGCTTTGGGAAATTTCAATGCTGAGTTGGAGCAAGATCACCATGGTAATAACTGAGAGGCCTTGAAGATATTATTTGAGAAAATTTAGAAAATATATCCTGTGACACAATCCCCAGAGTCAGATCTCCAAGGCGCTAACATAAAAACTGTATTTACTCAAGTGGTTTAAATCATGGCCTTAATTTCACTTGCTCCCAGTATTATTTCATGAAAAGAAATGAAATCTTGTGATTTCAATAAGTAACATTTTGGCAAGTTTTGGTCCATTTCACTGCACTTCATGTCAACCCATTCAATTTAGTTGTTTTCATTTAATTTCAGAATTTTCCCTTTTTTTTGATTGCGTTTCATGTTATCGTAATTCCTCTCCCGTGTGTTCAGCTCACTTTGTTGCCTGATAAGGAGAATTCAATGGGTATCATTTAGAAAAGTTCTGGAACTTTTCAGCACAACTCATGTCATCCCATTCCTCTTAGAAGTTTTCACTTCATTTCAGAATTTTTGAGTTTTTTTCAATTGCTTTTCATTTCATTGCACTTCCTTTCCTGTGTGTTCAGTTCACTTCCCTGGTTTGGAGATTTCATTTCCTTTCATGAAATGAAGAATTTGCACTCCATGAAAGGAAATGAAATCTCGCGATTTCAACGAGTATCATTTTGGCCAGTTCCAGTCCATTTCACTGCAAAAGAACCCAATGCACTGCACCACCACTGCTCTCTCCCCACCTTGCTCCTTGGCAATCCCCATGTGCTGGGCATCTCAGCCTCAGCAAAAGGCTGATTTTACTGCCCCACCTAGGGTTAGGGTTACGCTTAGGGTTGAGAAAACCACAAAGCCCAGAGCTCCAGGGACACTGCAACTGCAAAAGGCACGACAAGGCCAGCACGGCGCTGCCCCAGCATTTCTCCCTCCACTCCTTTCTCCTTGGCACCAACCATGTGCTGGGCACCTCAGCACAGGAAAATGCTGATTTTACTGCTCCGCTTAGGGTTAGGATGGAAAAAACCACAAAGGCCAGAGCTCCAGGGACACTGCAACTGCAAAAGGCACGACAAGGCCAGCACGGCGCTGCCCCAGCATTGCTCCCTCCACACCTTACTCCTTGGCACCAACCATGTGCTGGGCACCTCAGCACAGGAAAATGCTGATTTTACTGCTCCGCTTAGGGTTAGGATGGAAAAAACCACAAAGGCCAGAGCTCCAGGGACACTGCAACTACAAAAGGCCTGCCAAGTGGACCACAGCAATACCCCAACATTGCTCCCTCCACACCTTGCTCCTTGGTTCCACCCATGTGCTGTGCACCTGAGCAAATTTCATTATAATTCTTTTTCTGTCAGTGTGGTTCACTTTGTTTCCTGATTTTGAGATTTCAATGTGTGTCATTTCAGCAAGTTTCGAAACTTTTCACTGCACCTCACGTCACCCCATTCCATTTAAATATTTTCCCTTCATTTCAGAATTTTCCAGTATTTTTTCATTTGCATTTCATTTCATCATCATTCATCTCCTTTGTGTTCAGTTCATTCTCTGCTTTTAAGATTCCATTTCCTTTCATGAAGCCATATTGTACACCAGCACACTGCACAGGGGCAGTAGGGAACCTTTACCAGAGCTAGGAACATTTCATACACATTTTTGGGGCCTTGGGTAGTTAAAACACCAGTTTTACAGGAAGAGAAACAATAATCGCTGCTGAAACAGCACCATGGAAATTAGCTTGTCATCTGGTTATTCATTTAAAAATGTGATTATTGGAAACACACACACAGCCTGCTAATCATTATCCTTTTGCTGGCTATCAGATCTCATGCCATAGAAGGGAAAGGAAAGATTAAGAAGAGGATGGAGAGAGATACCCACCTCTTCCTGTAGGAAAAGAAACTTTTGAAGGGCCAGGGCTTCTACAGAAACCACCTGTAGTTGAGCAGTCACGGTGAACACCACAGTTCATGTCCCAGAACAGAGCAGTAACCCCGCTGTCTGCCAGAGTTGACGGGGTCCTTTGAGAGCCAGCAGGACAAGCTGCTTCCCAGCAGGATGCCTTAATCCATATCCAGCACATAGGTTTCAAATATCCTCCCAAAACATACTCAAGAGTAAAAGCTGCCTCTTGCTATCCTGTCCTGGCATTTCCAGCCACCACACAGCGCCTTGCTGTGCACATCT
This sequence comes from Mohoua ochrocephala, assembly GCA_013398855.1. Classification (NCBI taxonomy): domain Eukaryota; kingdom Metazoa; phylum Chordata; class Aves; order Passeriformes; family Acanthizidae; genus Mohoua; species Mohoua ochrocephala. Next base: position 27,359 of record VZTA01019354.1, on the reverse strand, counting down.
CCACTCAGCATCCTGCTTTGGGGACTCATTTCTCTCAGGAAAGAGGAAGGAGTTGCTGTTCTCTCTCCACTAGAATTCATACCTTGGAACAACCATTTTTAAAATAGCAATAAAAACATTCAGCCAACTGCAACCTAACAGATGCCACTTACCAGCTGGAGGTGACACACCAATAAACAGGCAGCAAATACAAACTACCTCCGAAAGTAGAAGTCTTTGTGTCTCTTTCCCTGCATGCACATCTGATTTAAATTTGAAAGTGTACCTTTCTGATGGAGGAACCCAAGTAACCCAACAAGACCCAGCTGAAACCCACTCTTAGGCTTCTGCCTGGAGAAAGAGAAACTGTTGTTTCTTTCTAGCTATCATAACAAAACTGCAGCACACAGAATGCAGCTTACCTGGGCAGCCAGGCCTCTCTCCAGCACACGTGAATGCATTTACACCAGGGAATTAACTGGCTAATAGCTCACAAGAGCTATGCACTCAGGTTTGTCATACCCCTTTCCTTATGTATTTTGGTTGGATATCCTTTACCTTCTTTTCCAGTGTTTCGACTTCAGTAGCCCTTTAACATTTTCTCCCTTTGAAATAATTAAATTAAAGCCAAGCCAGCCCAGCAGCTGACTGCCTGAGGGTAATCCTGCAGTAAGGATCACACACCCTCACGTTCACAGTCAGGCAGCCAGCAGGGCAACATGCAGCCAGCATTTTAAATGCTTGACGTGTCCCTTGAAGTATTCTTCTAAAGACGGATCCCTCACGATCTCTAGGCCATGCCAAGGGGCATCCTGCCTGGCATAATTTGGGGGCAGCCGTGGGGAGCCCTCCAGCCAACAGCCCAGGTGAGGAATAAGCACATCTCCCCTTTGCAGCAGGCACGTATTGGCAGGGCCTCAGCTGCAGGATTGGAAATCTCCAGAGGCAAGAGAAGATTTGGGTTGTTCTGCAGCACACTCTTTTTCCAGCCTCCCGCAGGCTGAGGGTCTCCTTCCCACCCTGAGCACCATGATTTTGGTTCCCCACAGCATGAGATGAGGGAGAAGCCTCATGTAATAAAGCATGAGGAAATTCCCTGACAGCACTTCCCATATATTGGAGGGCAGCTACATTCAGCAAGGCACCTGTGAGTGGTAGCAGGAGGCTCAGGTCTCTGCTGGCATCTTTGCAGGCAGCTGATGAAAACTTACTTCTACTAAAGCTGCTTCCATGAGAAAGCTCTTCCTAACATAGCAGGGAGTTGCTAGGGTGGGCAAGCTCTCTGAGGGATGTTTCAATCTGGACATGTCCAGTGTACAGATTATAGGAGCACTGAAAGATTTTTACATCTCACCAGGCCATCTGCCACAGACATGGTGACCCCTTGACACTTATTGAGGTTTTAAGGTAATTTTCTAGATAAAATAGCACTTTAAGAGAAAATGTTTGTCGCATTTGCATATGTCTCATTTTTATATATAACTTGGCCATTTTAGATGAATTTCTTTCCAAGTTTCCCTAAAGTAATGAGTGGGAAATTCAGCCAGGTTGACTCTCAACTTTTTCTTTTTTACAGAGAGCTTCACGGTATGATCCTCCTCAGCCCATCCCTGAAGCCCGGCTTCTCTTTCCTGTCCCTGCTGTGGTTCCTATTCCCTCTTCCTCAGTCCCAGACACAAGCGTTCTACAGGCCCCCCACGAGCCCAGGCGCAGCAGCTCAGCAATGTTTACTGGCACAGGGACGCCAGGGGCTCGCCATCCCCAAAGGTGCCTCTCACTAGCTGGGAACTGACCTGGGACCAGACATGGGAGAGCAGGATCATTTCCCTCCAGCGCAGCAGCCAGCGCTGCGAGGACACACCCACGGCACGGCTGGAGGTCATGACAAACACTTGTCGCTACTTGTGAGAAGCTCATGATTCAACACAGCTAATACAAAACGTGTGCGTGTTCAAAGCTCCTTTTCCCTCAAATATTTCAGTTTCAGTCGTGCCTGCCTTTTTATGAGCTGCAATACCTTCTGCCCCACGCCATCAGGAGAAAGTACAGACTGAAACGTTTGAATGTATGAATGCTTCTCACAGAAATGTATTATTTTATTCTCTACACAGAATTGTTTAAATTGCAAAGTGACAGCTGAAGTGAAAAGTCAGTGCTTCAGTTGCACCTCACAAGTCAACAGCATTTGGCTGTCACCATACCACCAGCAATAAATGTAGTAATAAACCTCTTTGTTTTGAAAGAGAGCTGCAAAGTGTTTCCTGACAAAAAACTGTTACATTAAATTTCCCTTGTTTGGCCTCACAGGCATCAGAAGGGATGGCAGCTTTTCCCAGCACCTTTACTGATGCATCGGGACACAGTGATCTAAGGATACAAGAAAAAAGCGTGCTTCCAATGACTGAAGACCAGTGATTGCAGAAAACTCAGCTCTTTAAAGAATGAAACAATACCTTAAATTAATTAAGATACTGACTGCTTTGAATATTCTTCCTGGTACAAGTTGCTGCCACACAAAGTAAAACTTCTAGGCTCCCATGGCTTTAACTGTTAAGGTATTACCACGTCCAGCTGTTACTGTGACCCTATCAAGTAAGCAGCACAGAAATTAGGATTTCTAGTTCAGAACATTCTGTCTCAGGTCCAAAATCTGGAAGAAACATTTTGCCCCACAAAATTATTAAAAGTGTCTAGGAAGAAAAAAGACTTTCTGTGTGCAAGGAAGAACTTTGCTGATGACTCCTGGGAATTTCCAACCCTCCACATGCTCCACACTGAGCTGGTGGCTGGGACGGTGCTGACGGCCACGCATTTTCTGTGCTGCCTCCTGGGGCTCGAGTCAGCTGGAGAGCAGAAATGCAACTGGCAGGCAGAGAGGAGAGGAGGATTCTCCTGCTGCTTGCCAGGAAGGCCCAGTGTAACCCAGAGCTGTCAGAGCACAGAGCACTTGTCTTGGTTTCTCTTCTGCACCCAACTGCTGAGCCTTGCAAGAGCTGAAGAAATTGAATTATTCTGAGACTTGCCGTCCTCTTTCAGATTTGGACAAAACTGACCACACATCTCAAATATAACAAGGAAGGCCTGACCAGCAGAGAACACGGCCACAAAGGCTCTGGCTGCTTTGGAATTCAAGCAAAAGGAAAATCTTTCCTATATGAGTCAAAATTAAAAATTTTAAGTTGGTGCCACAAATCAGATCTTAACACTTCTGATGGATTTTAGCTTCCATTTTCCTCTGCAGCTAAAAATACTGTACAGCATCCACTTATTTCAGCAGAATAAATTTCATTTTTTCTTTTCTTTTCAAGTCTATTTGTAAGCAATCAAGAAGGAAATCAACTGTGCTCTAGAGACTAAAACAGAAGTTTCTTGACAATTGAACTATCAGGCTTCAAGTAACCTAATCCTTGAAACCTTTTTATTCAATCTCTATACCCTTCTGGGGACTTTAGACAAAAACTGTAACAACCACAGTAGTAAATTGCTGAGTGATGGTTTAGCAAGTGAAGCCCTGCCTTGCAAAGAGGAGCCAGAGTGGTGCTAATGCAGACAAGCAGAAAGAAAAAAAGCAAAACCCCATTCCTTGTCAAATGAAAGCCCATAGCACCCAAAGCTGAGGAATGATCTGTTCAATAGCACGAAGCAGCTTTTCTAAGGTAAAATAGAGCCACTTCAGTCTCTGCGAGGGAAGTAAAGCCGGGAAATAACTGCTGGGGTCACCAGGAAAAAATGATCAGTGCAAAATACAAGGATGTTACAGAGAAGCAGCCAATGCTCAGGACATTTTTTGCTACCTGCGGCTGCTGCAGCACCAAGATGCTGTGTCCTGTGTCCACCCTGCCCTGCCTCACTCAATCGCTCTCCTTGCCCTGAGGCCTGGGAGGATTTCTTCAGGCTGGCTTGTCAGCTTATTCCAGGGTAACAATCTCTTCTCTGGTATGAACTGTCATGGCTTCATCACTGCTGGGAAAGCGAGGTATTGGCAAATTTTGCATTAGGCAGAGTTTGTCAGACACTGTCTCACTGATGTGACCACTTCCCCTCCCTTTCCCTCCCACTGCTTTCCAATAGAAAACACCACCAGGCAATTTTTAATCCTTCCTCCACCACTTGCCCTTGCTTCTCCCAAAAAACTGGGGAGCCTGCAACTTGTGGCCCGTCCTCTCCAAGCTCCCCCAGGTATCTCAAGCTAAAGGCATGACATGTCAGTTGGACAGACTGTCTCCTCCTTGGCACAGATCCGCCCACAGAAAGCAGGACGCGGGGAGAGGAAACTGGGAACCATGTAGATTCCGCAGCCTGACAAACCAGCCGGGGAGTGTGGGTTGTATATCTAGGCCAGTACACCCTCTGGCAAGTCACGTCTCCGCTCACTCGTGCTTTATCTTTTGCTCTCTGCATCAGAAGCTCTTCAGGCAAGAAGCCTTCCCACAGCCCTCCCTAATGATGATGAGGACCCAATGATAACTCTGTGACAAGCCACAGCTACAAATCCCATCCCATCCAACACTGAGGCTCTTTCTAGTCCGTATGTTCTTCCAAGTAGCCTTTTTTCTGCTTTTTTTTGCTTTAAGGGATCACAGTTTGGCAGCTTATTTCCCAAGGTCAGCCACTGCAGGCTGCATGGCAGCCTGCCTTGGCACAAGGGTGTTGCTGGAAACACATGCCCGGGGCAGCGGACTGGCACTGGCATTTCGGAGATCAGCTGTAATGCCAACCCACTCTTCAGTGTGGATCTATGCGATGCCTCCACAATGGGAGCAGAGCAACAGAACAAGGAACACCTTCTGTGACCAGCAAAGCAGCTGCACACACAAGTTTAGATGGTAACAACTTTCAGCTGAGCACCATTCTGGATCCAGTGAGCACTGTCTGTCAGGATGATCCCCTGTGATGTGAAGACTCTGCTCTAAGTCTTGCTCAGCCGGCAAAATCTCCTGTGTGAACAGAACAAAGTTTTTGTTTCTGCTGGGACACCTGAATCAAACGAACAATGGGAGCCATGGAACAGACCTCCTTGCTCCTTATCCTGATTAAAATTCTTCAATACAGTCCCCACTTCCTTTACTTAAAACAAGGCCTCCCAGCTCCCCCAAGAGGTGCTTTCTCAGTGTGAGTCACCAAAGGCCAGCCAGCTTCAAGGGAACTAGCAATATCTCCACAAAGCTGTACTGAACGCTACACAGAAGGAGGAGGAGGTAAATCAAATAGGGCAGGAGGGGAGAAAGCACACATCTGTCACCACTCTTCGGGAAGGGCCAGTGCTCTCATGGCCAACTCTCACCAGTCACTCCCAAGTGTGTCAAGAAGACATGATACCTGCAAGATCTCAGCAGAACTTAGGTGCAGGCAGGACAGGCCAGGATGCTCCAATTCGAACAAATTATCCAGGGTGCTATGGAAACCTCAAGGATGGAAAAGAAGCACTTTGAAAACAAACCATAGTGAGGCAGATTTCCTATCCACTCTGAAAAGGTTTATGACCAGAAAAGGCAAAGTGGGTGTTAAACGCTTTCGAGCTAAGGCAATAGTAGCAGCACTTGAGGAGGAGGTATTAGGGATTGTCCTGGGGTGATTTTACGATGACACCTTATTCCCTAATCATCTGCTTTATGCCCAGAAATGGCTGCTGTATCGTGGAGAAGGACCGGGCCAGGCCGGAGCCCGGGAACCCTGGGCATGGGCTCGGTTCTAACTCTCTCCCCGGTGTGGTCGGTGGCTACACAGATTGTTACTTCGTTGCCTTTGCCAGATTAATTTGCACCGACTTAGGCAAGAAGCTTCTGAGATTTTTTTGGTTTTTTTCTTTCCCCTGGCCTGGAGGCTTTTCACCGGCAAATCCTTTCAGCAGCTTTTTGGGGTTTTTTTTCCTCTCTGAGACAAGGAGCCTGCGGGGCAGCCTCGGCTGGTCCAAACCCCGGGAAAGACCGGGCCAGCGAAAAAAGGGACATCAAAATCCACCAGTTTTGCCTGCTGTGAGGAGGAAAACCAGCGCCAGAGGATCAACAGGTTTCCCATCTGCTCTGCTCCAGGCTGCTGTGTGAACTCCTCTTCCTGGAGACAAAGGCACAAGTCGCCATTTTGTTTTCCGGGCCACACAGTCAGCCTGTGTATTTTTCCTCCCCAGGCATTTTTGAGGGTTTTTTTGTTCTGCTGCAGGTGGGGGTGTGGGGGTGTGTGTGTGGGCAGAGGGTAAGTTTCTGGGAGTTCATATCTAGAATTTATTCAATCCTTTTCTGTGCCTTACAGGTACCCCCCTGCCTCCTTTGTTTTTGTTAATAAACAGTTCTCTTTTTTTCCACTTTCACCCGCTGGTATCAATTTCTCTCATTGGCAGAAGAAAAGAGAGTTATTGAAGCCCTTTCTCTTTAAAGGAAACACTCATTCCAGGGCGTTTTCTCCTGAAATTTGTCTCAAAACTGAGATATGGATGCACAGCACCCATCATACACCTGTCTTTTATCCCAAACCCCAGGAGAACAGTCCTCTGTATTTTGCCAACACTATGGTATGAAAATCCTGACTTCTTAACCCCTTCCTGCCACCCTGTCTCCTTCTACATTACTATTGTAGCCATAAACTACTATTTGTATTTATAAATTACTACGTGTAGCTATACTAACCCTATCAGTCATGACAAGTGGAAAAGACACAGGTAGAATTCATCTGATATCAATGGAATAAACTATCTATGGCTTTAAAGCTAATCAAAACTGAATATCCTAAAGAGTTCTTTTTCACAAAAAAAAACCCCTTAAAACCCAACAAAACACAGACACACACACAAAAACCCCACCAAAAAGCAAAAAACAAGAAAAAACCCAAACAAACAAACCAACCAACCAACCAACCCCAGAGCAGAGAAGTGACAGAACTTTGCTATTGATTTTAAATGGTGTGTGCTCAGATCAACCCACTGTGGCCCAAAAGTGCAGTACTGAATCAGATATAGTCCAACCTCACCAAGAGTTTGGGCTTGAATATTCAAGTATTCTGTGGTGAAATGATTACAAGTAGCATGGGGACAGAGTGATGCAGACACCAGTGTGGTTAATTAATAATGTTATTGCCTATACAGCTGTCAAATAAACGAATGGTTACATATGGACCCAGCTGTGGTTTTTTTTCAGAACAGCTCCATCCTGCATGTTCCCTGAGGAAGGCAGGCTACTGTCTGTCCTTACCAAAGACAGCTTCCATTTATCTGCTCCTTATCATCAAATCAAATCAGTTTGGAAAAGGTGATGGCTGTTTTGGAAAAGGGAATTTACCTGGGGTTATTAGTAGATTCCATCTGTTTGAAAGCCACAGATGAATAGTTCTGAAGAATGCAATTTTTGAGCATTTTTTGGAAGAGACATATATACTCTGCTGAAATCTTCAAGGTCCCTTCCAACCCAAACCATTCTGTATTACAAAGAAAAGGAAAAAAGTAAACCTACAGTTTGTATCTTCCACATAAAAAAAAAAAAATACAACACAGAGGTGTTCTGTAAGCAAAGCAGCTCTTAGCAGCTGCTGCAGCACCTCCAGGCCAGCCTCCTGCCCTCAAATCCTCCGTGTACATATCAACTATATCTTTTACTTTACCTTACTGTACTCTGAGTTTAAATAATTTTTCAAAAAGTTTTTGGCTGAGAACATTGTACTGTCACAACAGTCCTGAGAAGGAAGAAAGCAAGCTTTATAACTGGAAAGTAATTTTTTTGGATGACATTTTTAGAAATACTGTTTTCAAATCCATGCAACTAGGGGAAAGGTTCCTCCACCTATCTTTAAGTTAAAGAATGGAACCTAACTGTGTATTTATCATTCTGAACATGCTGCCCTTTGCACCTGACTGCAACAGCAGAAACAGCTGAGCAGTAGCACAAGAAATCTGCAAGTTGCCCTGGCCTCTAGTGAAAAATCTTTAGGTGCCATGGGAACACCACCAGGCTCAAGACGTCTCAAACCTCACTTTTGCGCACACCCATTTTGAGCACTCAGGAAGAGTGCCTGTAGCATTCAGGAACAAATTGCTACCGACAGGAAAAATGTCCCTGCAGAAAGGTCTCCTGAGGAGCTCGGGGCTGGATCTCCTCTGCTCAAAGCCATTTCCTGCTGTCTCGGCAGGCAGGAGGTCGCAATTTGCTGCCATTTGGCTAGCTGACTTTTTTGGGGAGAAGGTGGGGGAAGGAAGGAAGGACCCACAAGTTCCCAGCTGACAAAGAAACTTGACCTCTAGGCCAACTGTTCCCCTTGCAGCCGGTACACACAGGACAGGCTGGGGAAGGATGCCATATGCCTTCTCCTCACTGTCAACCAGCTCTGGATACAGTGAAGCTGACACGTGAGAGAAAGCAGAACGCAGTAGACTCCAGCAACAAAAGGAGTGCTGGGGGATAGAACATTTCTCCTATAAATCATTTCATTTCTGGGGAGGAAAACCTGGTCTTTTCCCAAATCAAAGGAAGTAAAGAAACTAAACCAAAATTTGCTAACATTACAAATTAAAACCAAGAAAGGAAGTGAAAAACTGCTCTTCCACAACAGTATCAGCCTCCAAGGTCCTGCCATTAGTTATGTGCCATAGATTCACTGAATTCAAATGAGTTGTGATTTCCATAAGCCAAAGTTTGAGGGTTTAAAAGTTTCCAACTCCTCCCCATCTCCTACTCTTTCTTGCAGCCTGGCTGCTCTTAACACAGTGAAAACAAATGGAGCTTGTATGAATTGATACGGGCAAAAGCGCTGCCTTCTCGGAATACCTTGAGAAATTAGCACTGTCCCTTGGTTAAGGAAAACCACTCTCTGTCAGGACTGCCAAACCTGGACACACATACAGGGATGTGCACAAAGCTCCAGTGACTCAAAGAAAGTAAGCATTCAAGTAAGTGTCTGCCTCTTTCAACTCTGATTCCCATGAAATACATCACAGAGCCTAGAGAAAAGATTCAAATGGAAGGAAATAACATTAAATATGCTCCAAAACCATTTCTGTACAAACTGGGACGAAAGTGAAAACATCATTAGATAACAAAGTTACGTTTTCTAATAATATTAATTCATTTTAGGAGAATAATGTATGGTGATTTAGGTAGAGAAGCTGCTTCTAGGAAATGATTCTGCCCAATTTCAGACCACAGGGAGTGAAATGGCTCAACATTTATGTCCCTGATGTCATCAATAACATTAACACATAGGCATAACTGAGTATTAATAACTTGACTGTTCTCATCAAATAAGAATTTAAACCACAGCAAATGCTGGCTAAGAAAGGACAGATATTTTCTCAACACCAATTTATTCTTACAGCAAAGAGGGACGTTAGCTTGCTGAACAACGGTAACGTGTTGCAAGGCATAGGGTATTTACCTGTGTTTAGATCCTACTGCAGGCAGACAGTGAAGATGGACCAAACCTATGATTTGATCCAGTACAGTGATGATATTTAGCTGCAGTGAGAATTTAACCACATAGGCAGCACTCCTGACTTAACATCCAGACTGCAGTCATCACCCCACTGCTTCCCAGCAGCAAGTGAGTCGCAGCAGGCAAACTTGAAGGATTCCAGCAAGTCAGCCTGGAACCTGGTCTGAGGTCTGGTCAGCTGACTGCTGAACTGTGACAGCAGAGACTCAAGAGACAACCCTCCAAGTGACATTCTTTAATGCAATATGCACTGACCCAGGAGCAGGGTCGTCAGGTGTCTCTGTTGCTTGCCTTTGCCTTGTCCTCCTTGTCCTGTCTCCATGGATAAACAGGATAAAGTCTGACCACAGAGTGCATGGCAGAAGAGAGCCTTGACCCTCTGTTCCACTAGACACCAGTATAATTCAAGTAGTTATTTAAATTATGAAACTGATCGCTTAATTGGAAAAGACTCTGCAACCTACAGATAAAAAGCAGTGCACTACCCTTTGGTGAAATGAGTAATACCCAGAGATCATCACCAAGTGCAGCTTTCTCATTTCTGTACAGACACATGGAGGTGGCTTTAGATCAAAGAATGCCATGGTGTCATTACTTCCGACACAGATCACGACTTGGGAGTAAAGGAGAGGCAAGATAAGGCGCAAAACTATCTGCTCACTGCTCCAGTCGGGACCTCTCAAATCTCTCACGTGCTTTGTGCTCTTTTAAGAATCACTGTTCACAAACTTAAGGCCTGTGGTTTAGGATCATCTAATAACATATAATTTCTGTCCACACAACACAGGCAGCTTCTGATTGCTGAAGATCTTCATAATAGCAACTCTTTTCCCCATCACTTCAAGGAACTCTGTTCCTGTAAGGCTTCCTTTAAATCTGTAGCAATCTAAGGCTCTAGATCTGCCATGGGTGTATATCCACCAATGTCCAAAGTGGCTCTTCATTTCCAAACTCCATCAGGTTCTGGATAAATGATCCTAAATGTCAAGTTTATCCGTTCATCTCTAGAATGATATTCCTTAGGCACACGATGCTGTAAGAGGCATTAGGGGAAAAAAAGAATAAAATAAAAGAAGCATGAGCTTGTGCATTTAAAATACAGGTAATCAAACAATGAATAAAACCTTCATTTCCTGCAATGGCTTTTTATTCATATTTCTAAACACTTAGCTAACGTAAAAAAATCAAGTTCTGACTGCTCAGGGCCACTGAAAACAAAAAGTCTTTGTACATTACTGTAGACTTCTTAAGTTACAACTTTTTGATATTCCAAGTTTCTATATTGATTTTGCTCTTTCCACTGCAGGCTGCAACCTTCATTGCTGAACTTTAATGCTGGAACATCTGAGCTGATCCCTCCTGCATCACTTGGCACATGAAAGCAAACCCATCGTTTCTGTGGGTGCTCTGAAATTCTGAGGCAGAAAGCAACACTAATGCCTTGGAAAACAATGGTGCCACTGGAAGCAGAATGTCCCATACCCTCATGGGGATGCCTCGGCATATTTTTAAATCTGCCTTGCAAGTAAGGCACATAAACAGTGTCAAGGAGTTCTTACCTGCCAATCCTCCTGGGTAGCTCCTTCCATCATCAACAGAGTCCCGTGACCAAGTGGGATTCTAAGTCTTTCTACGTAAGTATAGTCTCCATCCTCTTCCTAAAAAGAAACATTAGGTACACTGAAGAAGCAGGCACGTGCATTTGGTAGAAAACCAGTCCTCTAGAGCAGAGCTTAAAAAGCCTGTGAGGGGGGAGGAGGAGGCTCTTACAAGACCAAGAAGTCTAAGTAAACCTCTCTGTATCTGTGTTTCATATCAAGTCCTGGAGCCGAGCAGTTTAATGATGAAAGAAGCCATTGTGTCTCACTGCCTGGATGACACAGGTAAAGTTCAACAACCAGTTCCTGCATTTAGTGCAAAAGTCTGGAGTGAGGCTGCAAACCTTTTGGAAACATCTTAAAACACACAGTTCCCTGTGGAGGCATTCTGCAATAGCCACCCTGGATTCCAGCAGTCAAGTACTTCATCAAAGTAACATCTTCCTGCTATTCTGAGTTTGTCTTGTTACAACATTACATGCTGCTATGGCACTGGCTGCTGGAAGAAGAGCTTTTCCTAGTTAAAAAAAACAACCTCCTTTTCCTATAATACCTGGTAAAACAAGTTGTCTTAAACTTTATCACCACTAAGCAAAACAGAATGCTAGACTAAAAGACAAGTAACGTGCAAACTTTTGTTAAGCCTTTAGATTATGTACAACTATTTAAAAACTCAAATATAACAACCAGACATAGAGACACCCCAGCAGTGGTCTCACGACACATCAGTGGGAACAGCAACTCTCCATTGCTTTGCACTACCCTTTCCAACTTTAAATCAGATTCATACTCATACTAAGTCAAGCGTGCAGTAGTCCAACTCGAAGGAGGTTTGTGCTTTTAAAAGTTCGTGGCTTGCTGAAAAGCTCAAAATAATGAGGTACAGTAACAAATATTGGGAAAATTGTGCCCTAAACTGAGTTTGATTATCAGAAAAACAACTGGGAGTGTGTGTGTGTTTATAAATAAGATGCAGATAGAAAGAGAACTGCACCTTCTAAAATGCAAAAGAGCTTGGTTGGTATCAAGTCAGTATTAAGAAACGTTTTCTTATCTTCCCCTGAAAAAAGGGAAAAATTTCAAAAATAGGTATTATAAACATGACTGCTGATGAAAAGCAGAGAAATACCACTGCAAACCTACTTCCTATTTCAGAGGATTACATCATTTCACTTTGTGGATGGACAACAGTGGGCTTATTTTTATCTCTTGCTCATCTTAATTAAAAAAGAATTCTGCTAAGATAAACGATTTGGGAGAAAACACCCTTTTGGCTTAGAAAAGTCCGTATGTAAAAACAGCAATTACTTTCTGGTTTAAATGGGACGTCTCTGAGCTCCATTTTACTTAGAAAAAGAGATTTTTATGAAAATTTACTTTGGAAAGCCAATGAGTTAGATAAAAAGTTTTTACTTTCATGTCATTACTAACACTGTCACCCAAAGCTCATTTCAGAATTTTTATTCCTGGAGCTGATGTCAGACATACAGAAAGCTCACTTGACATTCAGAGGTTAAGAAGTTTACGAAGGAAATTTATTTTTGACATCTGAGGTGGAAAAGACTTTCTGGTAACAAACATGGAAAGAAATGCATCAAGGGACTTCTTTATGTCCACTTTGTAACTCTATATACGTACTACAAAACCAGGTATAGTAAAGCAACTGTTCTGCTTTTTAATATATTAGAATTTTCATAATCTTGAGTTACACATTTAATACCATCCAAGCTTTATACTATCCAAGTACACTGGTTAAACTCTTTTTTAAAATCCTTAATTACAGTAACTACAGTTAATAAGTAAGGAAAGCTCAGTGTGAGTTGATGGGAAGCTGTGAATACAAAATCTGTAAGAACTCCTGGACTCCATCAAGGTTGTTTTCTTGAAATGCTATCAAAATCAGAAAGAGAAAATATCTAGTATAAATCTATATAAATCATCCAAGCTTGTTTCTTAAGTCTCAGGAATGTTAATTGCTGTGGTAGTAGGAAATGGCGTCTGGACAGTGTAGAGGAATCTTCTATTGTAAGGAAAAGTAAATGGAAACATCCTGTAGAGGAATGTATAAATAATAATGCAGTTATACAGGCAAATGATGCAAAACCATTTTCAATGGCAAAAGTCAGCATCTTTCATGGAGAATGCTGGCATCTAGTCATCTGCTTCACCTATTCACCTATTACCAAGAGAATTACCCTTACAGAAGTTCAAATCTCGTATTTTTCAGATTTCATCTTGATTGTATACCTATTTTCCAGTTTACTTCCCTAGCACCAGCTGTGTAAACACCCTCCTCCACAACAAATTAGTCTCATCTATCAATACTCATGCATTTTAACAGGTTTATTCTCACTGTCTCTGACAAAATCTTCACTGCAGTTCTTTCCGCTACAGATTCAGTAATAACGAATATCAGTTATCCTGCCCTTTCCTCACATAATGCACCGGCCTGCCTACACAGGCCTATCTTTAAACTCCTTCAGTCCTTCTGCAGCACTTCTTAAAAGCACTCCTTTCCTCCTCTCTGCTTGTCTACAGCTTCTCAAGTCCTGCCAATACTGGTGGACAACACCTCCTCCTCCTCTGCAGCCACCACTGTCTGTGAGTCTCCTTCACACCAATCTAAAAGTTCAACCCTCTTCATCTTGATCCGAATCTCTGCTTCTACCATGCTCCACGTATTCCCACATTCATCTTCAATTAGGTCTGTTAATACACAAAGGGTTATTTTTCTGCTGTTTCCAGAAGAACTAGGAGATCCTCACCTTCTGCTAGAAAAAAGGACCATGCTTCAGTGATTCATTTGAAGGACAGACCCATGTGAAGGCTGATTCTTAGAACACCACAAATATCCTGTATTATCTAACAGGTGTGAAGCTCCCTCCCTGCCCAGAAGCCATCGGTTTCCTTGGTTACAGATGGAAGAAGAGCAAGCTGACATCTGGCTTTCTAACTCCTTCCACAGTTCACACAGCCATTCACTGGACAATCACCCCGCTAGTCCCCATGGCACCCACACCTCTGCCACAGGGCACCTCCCAGTGAAATGTGGGAGCTTAGTGGGACATCAGGTATCACCCTTCCCTGCTGTAATAACGTTCCCCACTCGGCTTCCAGGAGGACGCAATCAGATGACCTGGCACTGCCTCAGAGTAGAGCAGTGACAAACAATAGCAGAAAATGGTAGCGAGGCTGTACTGGAAACACCCATCCCACAGAGGGAAATAATTCCTCTGGACTGGGAGGATAAAGTCATGCCCAAGTGGGAATGGGGGCTCGAGGCCGTGTGGGGAAGGGGAAGAGGTCACGGTGCTACAGGGGTGACACTTATGCTGTAGGCAAGCACAAGAGGACTCATTGACTCAACCAATAGCTTGTGAACTGTGCATGAATCACAGCTCTAAAGCAAAGCATTTGTCTCCTGGTTTCAGTGTAGGCAGGAGCTACAACGGTGGGGGCGAGGGGAACAAGGAAGCAGGAGCAAGGTTAAATTAAATTACTGGAACTACAAGAAAAAATAGAAGAAACCAGATCGCTGCGGACTTTGAACTATGAAGCAGGCATCCAAAAAACCCTAGAAACCATTTAAAGCAAAGAAAAAACATCAGCTGCTATCATGTAAGCAGTCCAAATAAACAGAAAAGGCTGTATTTAGGAAAAATAATGCTTTAAAAGAAAAATTCCAGCAGGCAAAATAAAACAGTTTCTGGCATCATGATAATTTCCATGAAGTCTCCTCATTCCAGTGAGGAATTTACACCTGAAATGTATTTGCAGCTTTTTTTACATGCACGGGGCTGAAATTCCGGTAAGAATTATTTCTACGCATCCACAAAGGATGCTTGTTTAAGCAGATACAAATAATCTATGCATGTCTCTGCACTTCTTCACCCTCTATTATATGATGAACACTTATCCAGTACAGTGGTCACCAAAAGTAAAACAGAGGACTCAACCTTTCCCTCCCCTCACCCTAGAACGATTTTTAGGATGATAATTAACTTAAACCTAAGTAACTTTTTTTTTCATTTTTACCAAGTGAAAAAAGATTTCAGATTGTGTGATTGCTTCAGAGCGACTTATACAAACACTACCAAATTACTAACAGACAGTTGTCAAAATTCACATAAACATGCACAAAAAACCCAAGCCATCAACGCTACTGGTCATCTTTTCAGTTACAGAAACAGGATTTTATTCACCATCAGGTTCATCCACACTTCAAGATATAATCTAGAAGATATCTGCAGGGATACCAACATGAGCTGAAGTTTCTGAGGGCTCTGATCTAGTCCTCTTCAACTGCCCTTCAAGCTGTGACCTCACTTGTGGTACACACTGTTTTGTACTCAGTACATGATCCCACACAGGAAACCACCTTTTTTTTCCCAGTACCATTTCTCCACAGTGACATTCCACCACAGTATTTCTCATCTTGTATGTTCATTATATCTTTCATCTCAAAATACTTAAAAGCACTTACAAGAACAGAGGGAAACGAAGACCTTTGAAACCCTAGAATCTGAAACAGCAGAATGTTGGCCCTCAAAGAGGTTTAATTTTGAGAGGAAAAGGATTTACTTTCTATTTCCCTCCTCAATGAAGACTAACTCTGGAAAACCCAACGGACTGATACTGGCAGACTGCAAACCAGGGAGAGCCTGAACGCCTGTGATGACTCTTAATCTGAATTCCTTTTCCCTAGATTACATTCCTCTTCCTGCAAACTTGCTTTTTAACAAAGGAATGATCAAACTTCAAAGATCTACAATCAGTTTTAACTTTCTCTTAATGAAAGAGAGAATGCTACAGTACAACAGAGTATGAAAATTACTTCTTTGGTGGTACAGCCTGAAAGGTTGTAATTTCCATCAGAGCCTCTTGTAACTCCCACTTGGCAAAGCATCTATTGCCATAGGATGCTCTCAGGAAACTGCAGGCTTCGGGAATGTGCAGAGAATACATAACGTGTGCCATGTAATTATTAAGTATGAGTTCCCTTAGGCACAGGAAACACTTAATAGCAACGGTTTCAAAGATCTGCACGTGGGCATTCCACCTCAGAAAAAAGGTTTGTCACACTTGCGAAAGGAATACACTTCACAGCTAGCAAGACTCGGCTAGACAGAAATATCAGGTCAAAGGTGCTTAAAAAAAAAAAAAAAGAGGAGAGCTTGAGGGATACATCTATAGAAAACCACCCATCTCTGGAAGAACAGGGGAGCAATCGTGCAGTACAGCTCAAACAAGGCAGCCAAGTACGAATGGCACAGACTGAATTCCCCCTTTGCTAACAGTGCCTGTCTTTTCAGAAAAATCTATAAAAAAGGCATCTTACTCAAGAACTAGGATTGATTTTTAAGACAGAACCTGCAAAGTTTATACTGAAGTTTAAGTGTATTTTATTCTGATTCATTGATGGGGAACACAGGCACTTCTAAAATGAATCCAAGCACCATTTACAGTTTTCTAGAGGAATAAACTTTCCAGCTGACATTTTATTATCAACACAGCATCAGGGATACTTACTCATGCTATGCCCACTGACGTAATAGACTGGTTATGTGATCTCACGCTCAGGGATCAAGATTAAATTCACTTCAGGCAACAAAGAATTTACAAATTGCAGAACTGGTGAAAAATACAAACTATTTGCTTTCTGGCTCAATTTCTGTTCTGTTCTGACCTTTGCTGTTCAAGACTAGGTGACCCAAGGTGACTCTTGATGGGCAGACTTCAGTATGTCAGCCTAGAGTTTTCCTGTCGGCCGGTAATTATCACCTCTGCTTTCTGTACTACCTACTCAGAATAAATAGCAACACAAGCAGATAGCAAACTTCTTTCCAAAGTTGTCAAAGACTGCACAAGCAGAAAATTCAGCTGAAACAGGACACCCTAAAACAAGGCCTGTATTCTCAACACAGGTGAATCCTTTACTTGGATAAATACAAGCTGCAAAGTTTAAGCTGGCTTGCAAACACCGCATTCCCAAGCACAGCATTTTATCCAGAAAGAGTATTCACTACTGAATCACAAATTAACTCCTGAAAGGATATTCCACACATCTCCTTACGAAAGCAGAGGATCTCTGTTTAGTCTGCAAGTATGATGTGACAGCTTCCATGGTATTTCACGGAGAAGAAATGAGCTTCTTCCCTTTGTTCACTGCCCCTCAATCCGAATACACACATGTCAAAATGCGAACATTGTTAAGAGGATTTTTACTTACAAGAGCAGTCAGAACTACTCTTCATCCCACGTACACTCTGCATTACATAATGTTGGCCTGAGTTTAAGAAAATGGTAGCAACTCTTTGATTCATTTGCACGGTGTAAGTCCACTTCCAGCATCACTGATCTCATATTAAGTACCAGGAAGGGCCCTTATTTGGGCAGAAGACTGCCCAGGTTCCAATTTCACTGCAGCACTACACTACACTGCTGCATATTATCAGAGTAGTCCCATCCCCATCCTCAGGATGTCACAGCCAGTTTGAGAGACTTCCCTACACTCGATCCCTATACTTATTCCACAGAACTTTACAAGTTGTGCTTTCATTAACTTTGAAATGCTTTAATAATTAAGTTCTCTTAAACAGGGGGAAAACAATAAACATGTAAGTAGCTACAAGACTCTCTCAGTGTGATATGAACACTCACAGGGGAAGGTTTCTTCCTCATCTCAAAGGTCCGAGTAGCACCGAAGCTGAGCGAGGCAATGACGGGGTTTTTCCCCAGCGACGGCTCGTCGTCACTGTGCCAGTCCACGCTGTCCTTCTCATTTCGGTAGAGGTTGCAGAGAAGAGAGTTGAAGGTGTAGCCAGTGAGCTCTTCAATGCGCTCCTTCAGCATGGTCAGCAGAGGATGCCACTGCAAGCAGCAGAGAGGGGGAGTGTAAATGTCACGAAGGCAGGCCAGGGGCAGGTAATGCAAGACAGAAAGCGAAAACCACTAAGAAACAAAATATACCGCACTTTAATCACAAACTTAAAATCAAACAAATGACTCACAGCAATTCTGACGATATTTTTAGTAGAGCGGAGGAATGGGCTGGGCTTTCTGCAACATATGCACACATTACCCATTGCTCAATACTAAATCATCTCTTAAAACTCTGAAGCCAAGCTGCCTTTCATACTAATGGAGGCAATCAGTGACTAAATGACACTGCTCTCAATTGCCTGCAGCTGTTGACAGAGAACAAGAGGAAAGGTTGGCCTAACATGGCCCTCTGTCCCCACTCTGTTAGCACAGCTTGTTGAGCTCAACTCATCACCTCTTGGGGTTTTGACTCTGTAACTTCTCAGTGGGTCACAAAACCAATGTCACTGGCCCTGGATTTCATCCTTCCCGTTGCTAACATCTTGCTGAGCCCACAGCCAAGGGAAGCGCTGCACATTCCATTACAACTCAGTCCAGTTATTTAATGTCATAAACTTACATCATGACTTTCATCTGTCAGAGCACTTTTAAGAACTACACAAATATATAAAGAAAAGGAAAAAAAAGCCAAAGCAATGTAGGCCAGAATTTTTGCCCATTATATAAGCAGAAACAGAGATCAAGAGAGGATAAGAAACTGATTCCAAATCTCCCAGTGCACCACTGGCAGAAGAAGCAACAGACAGCTGGAAATATTTTCTAGTATCCACCTCTAATAAACAAGGCTGCACTACCTTCTTTCCAAGCTTCCCCAAGTTTAACAGGTATTTAACTTATTGGTTACACTGCAGGAGCCTCAACATACCATCTTTCTCTACTGGGGTATTTCTAGCTAAGTCACACCTTCAACAATTAAGCACCATGTGAGTAATTAATTCTAGACAAATGTAGCTTGAAGCTACGGGACATGTAGGGAAAGCAATAATACCACCCAGAAAAGAACCTCAAAAAACGTTTGCTTGCAACTGGGCTGCCTGAATGTGCAGAAGAGTCCAACAAGAATTACTGAAAGCACTTTTCAGTGATCAAGCAAGACTAGATTTCTTCAGTTCCCATCACAGAAGTATGTATTACTAAAATGTTACCATATGGTGAATTTTACAATGCAGTTGAAAGCCCACTGCAAACCTGCAGCAGCAGAAGTAGTTTTGTTCAAACATTACTGCATCACCAACTCTATCACTGCTTACAAAGAAACATTTTCTAATACCAAAATTCATTCAGGCACAAACACTGGATTATATCTAGAAGTGCTGCAATCACACCAATTCTTACCAAACAAAAAAGGAGGGGCCCAAAGCTAATTACTCCTACAGATCAAGTGTTTAAGGCAGTAATTAGTTTTGGTTAAGCTGTGCACTAAATTACATTTTACTCAGGATATCTTTGCGATAGAAACTCTATTCTACAGGTAAGGACTGTGCTCTTTACACCATCCCCTGCTTCTTCTAAGCTGCAGGTACTCCCACTTGCAAAGCTGAGTGAAATGTCCCAGTGCAGTGTACTCATAGATCTGCCTATAGGCAGCTTCCAGCTGGGGAAGGGCTGGCTTCCAGCTGTGCAACTTCTCCAGTGCATCTCATTTTCTGCTTGAGTTTCTTTCTCTCAGTAAAAATCAGAATTATTCAGGAATAAAAGACAGAACCAGCATGAGTGACTCATTTAGGCCTTGTACCTTTTGGATGAGAGAAACAAGCCAGTGGCCCAGTGAGTGCTAACTCAGAACTTGATGCAAACTGAAATAAAACCTTAAATTCAGGGTACATGGGCTCTATCCAATCTCTGAGCAGCAACAAGTTTCACAACAGGCGGTCCTGAACTGGATTTAAATCATTAGTGTACAACAGAATGATTTTGTGAGGGCACTTCCAATCCCTAAAGCCATTCAGCTTTCATAAAAGGCCATTTAAAATAATATTTCAAAATTGAGTACCAAAGAAATGCCTGGTTTTCCACCACAAGTTCTGTAGGTCACAGAATTTTTAACTACAGTATTTAGGAGACTACAAAATCTTCGCAACTCATCGTGTTAAATAACGTCTTTCCAACTCTTCCCAAACTGAGCTCTGCTAGATGGTATCCCCACTTTGGCAGCAGGTCTGGGACTTGGGACACTTCTCCCTCATGCTATCCAGCTTTCAACAGTGACACCTAATTACTGCCATGGAAATTTTAAACAAAGCAATACCAAGAGACAGACTGATGGGACAGCAGGCTGAGAGAGAGAGACAGAGAGAGAGAGGGAGAGAAAACAGGAACAAAACATCACTGAGTCACTCAGAAGGTTTTTATCTCTTCCAAAACAGTGTGGGAAATTACATGCTACAATCTGGAGTTGCTGAGCAGATGAGCTGCATGTGTGAATTTCATAGCATCCATATAGGAATCAAAATATGTCTAAACTCTCATTTAAGCAGTATTGAACCTAAGCATTTCTGAAAGTAGCTATTTCAGTAATTGGTATTACTGTATCTTTACAACAAAAACTGAGTATGACTGCGTGCAGTGCAATCTCCCATATAAAGATGCTTGGAGTCAGACACACAGAGCAATTCAGTTTAGTCCAAAGCTGCAGTGACCCAAAGCAAAACTTTAAACTCTAGAGTAGCAACGTCCTTTTGGCAACATTTAGCAACTAAATCACGCTCCTCTCAGTCAACTCACTCATAAAGTGTATTTTATAAAACTGACCACATTCCAGTAGAATCTGCTGCTGATCACAAATTAAATGCTAACAGATACTCTAGATAACTAGAAGACAGAGGAAATTTTTGTCTCTTGACCTCTGCAAAGGATTTCTCTGCAGACAATAATAAAACACATACATGTAAACATACATGTAAACATATACATACATTTGGATTTGGCTGCATTGTTATCCTGGAGTACGTGTAAGGAAGTTCCCCATACCAGGATGTAAGCCGTGGTTCCTCAAAAGATACTTCTGAAAAAAAAGAAAAACAGGAAGACTTTCTCAGTTGCCTTATCAAAGGATTTGGAAATGGAAAGATGATGTAATTCTGCCAATAAACTTGATCAAAAAGAGAAAAAGTTAAAGTTAAAAAGCAGCCCCTTAAAATCCTCAGCTTTACATAATGAACGCAAATGAAGGAATGAAATTATAAAAAATCTGGTGTGTATCTGCAGGAGATACTACTGTGCCAAAATCCTAGAAGCACATCCATTTTCTTACTCCTATGCCAGACAGAGCAGGGACTGGATGAGTTAAAGACAGCAGATGAAACTGAAATGTTATTTATAAATATCTGGCTTGTTTTACGTTCACCTGGTTCTAGCGCCCAGTACGCTGGCATAAGCTGCAAGATATGAATGGCTCCACTGGAAAGGATGAGGTAGGAAAGACTGTAACAATCATGGGACATTACAGAAACAAAATGTAGCAAGGCTGGACACAATATTTTGTCAAATATGTGCGTGCTCTGTGGTATAACACAAAACATCAGGTTAAAAAGTCTTTTCAGAAGCTGAAAGTATATCTTGGCAACTATTTCTCATGCTTGACAGGTAGCATTCTCCATTATACTGTCCCTTTATTGCCAGCCAAGAAACACGCATGGTGAAGACATTTTCCAGCCCCGTCCAGGTCCAGTAACTACTCTGATACATTATCTTACATCGGGTCCTCACCGAAAGTGAAATTTAGCTAGAACAGCTGCCCCTTAGTGAACAAATCCAGAATAGCAGCCTCTTCTACTGCATACTGGAACTAATAAGTAAAGCCAAAGGAAAAGGAACATGCAGCTGCTGGGATTTTAAGTGAAAGAGGCAAAAAATATACCTCAGGGAAGAAACCTCCAAGAACACAATTCTTGCAGCATCACTGGGAGATTGTATGAAGGGATGGTGACCAGACTTAATCTTAAAAGGAGTGAGAAAAAGAACTGGAGATGACAGAAGAGACAGTAAAATTCCAAGATTTTTAAGACAAGCAATTTTAGTTTGGAAAGATCTCATTTAGTTGGCAAGAGTAACGTGGTATTAGAGAAGTAAGTAAGAAATAAGCAGAGAAGCACGGAAAAGTAAGCTGCAGTAGTCTGCAGATATGCACGGAAAACCTGCACGGAAACTTGAAGGGGTAACAATGAAAATGAAAACCAATTCCAAACAACGCACAGACCCTGTTATGGAATTGACCTGTGAATGACCTGAAAAGGTGGACTGCACACTCCTTACCCTGCCTGATGTGAGTTCGCTGACCCCAGGGTATGTCTTGGAGGAGTTGCTCGAACATCCAGTCTGCTTGTTCTGAGTCAATAAAGCCAGGAATCAAATGAATCCTGAAGATGAAAAAGATAAAGAAAAATGGAAGGAATATACATTTCTCTATCTGCTTAGGGAAAACATTTTCATTTCCAGGATTCCCAAAGGAGCTAAAAATGGCTGTAATGCATCATACCAAAAGTCAAAGCCCAGTATTCTGTTTCTGACCACAGCTGAAAGCAGGCATGAAGGAAAGAACAGAAGGGCTCCCGTTGAGTCTTACCCTCATCAAATGCATGTAATTGCTTTTCAAAACTTATAAAAAATATGACAACCAACAATACACCATGAATTCCAGAATCAGCCATATGCTGTGAAAAATGGCATCCTTCTGCTTCTTATTAACTTCACATCTGAAAAATCAGATAGCCCTGATTACAGTAATACAATCAACATAAGTAAATAATTGCTCTTTATTCACCATCTCCACATCACTTAGAATTCGATGCCCTTTATCCCTACTGCCATTTCTATTCCCCTTTTAGAAGCATAAAGAAAAGTATTTAGCATAAGGACAGTATTTAATGTCTCCTGTTTTTTCATTTCCATGTGTAAATTTAATATTTTGATTGGACTAACAGTCACCCGAGAACTACAGCCACTGTGGTGGGCTGCAGAGTAGGAATGCTGCTGACAGCAGTTCACTCTCTCAAGTATTCCACGCCCCAAAGATGTTACAGTAAGAGTTTATAGTAAAGGTGTTAAACAAAGATGCAAATGTGATTATTAACTTTCCAGAAATTTATATATTCCATCAGTGTATTATGAAAACAAACTCCAGAAAATGCAGGATAACCCAGCTGGCTGTGTATCTTGTCTCTTTCCAGCTCATCAAAGCTTTTTCTTTTCAAAATGCTTTAAAAATTTATTTGTATCTTTAGAAGAAACTAAGATGAAAGCACAAAAATAAAATAATGCAATACTCAGAAGAGATTAACTCAAATAAATGCACAAAAAATTACTATGTCCTTGGCATTTTTTCCACTATTAATAAAAATCTATCCAATTCAGAAGAAGAGGATTAATACTGATATTGCAGCTAAGTCAGCAAGGTAAAATGTATTTTAGTTAGTAGGAATCACAGAACAAGTAAGCTTTGTTTTGAAGTGTCCTGAAGCTGAAATAATTAAGGCATGGCATATAAGCAGAAGGGACAACCCTAAAGTTACCACGATTGCCTAAAGTGAAATGCTTTTATTAGATTAATTTAAAACAACTCCAATTTACAGCTACAGGTTTTGGGCCGCTCTTAACTGTACAACACAGACATCACACACTTGCTAACACAGGAATACTGGTCCAAATTTGCAGCAGCAACTTACTGTGAGTCATGACACAAATGGACACAGCCCCTTGTCCTTATTCTGGAAAGAGCACGGGATGCAGCACACACCAGATGTCAAAAGGTTTATTTCTCTTCTCTTCAGTGCTGCTCAGAACCACCCAAGTCCCTGCTACCTGACACTCAAAAGTATTCCCAGAAATACTTTAAATAGATGATGCACAGGAAGGGCAGTGTGCAGCTGCTAAAGTCAAAACCCTCTGCAGAGACTGGGCTTCAGAAAGCTGAATATCACCACATCACTCTGCAGAAGCAAGTAACGTTCCATCCACTTACCTAGAAATGCCACTTGGTCCCTTGCTGAGCTCATACACACCGGGCTTGCTGAGGATGTAGAAAGGAAAGAGCCATCAGGAAGACAAACAAGACATGTATCTTAGACCGAGCAGCACAGACCAGAATTGCTGTAGGCCTGGACTAGGGAAAGTTTTCTTTAAAAAAGAAAAGAAAGTTAAAAAAGGGAAGAAATAATGTCCTGGACATAAAGGTCAGAGTCAGGCAGCAAGGCGTGCTGCAGAAGCAAATGAGATTGTGCGTACTTCCTGTCCCTCCTTTCACCAAAGGCTCAGTACACAGTTTTAGAGCTCTTAGAAAAAAAACAAAAGAGGGATGCCACAGGGAATCTAAAGGAGACAACCATACAGGATGGCATTCAGATCACTATGTTTGGATTTATAGGTACACTGAGGAAGAAAATTCTACCAAGACAGCCAAATTGAAGCAAGCTGGATTTTCAGTATCTCTAACTCCACCATTTGTCACACTTCATGCCAAAGTTATCCTGAGAAGATCCCCATTTCAACACAAAGGGTGAGTGACATACAAATAGCCAGCTCCACTATGACACTAATGATCAGCTACTTCTCTTCTTCTTTCAGCTTCTCTGAAAGAAGTTGCCATACCAGCTCTATTTCTGGTATATTTCCAGAGTAAGTAATTTCCAGCACAGTTTACACTGGGACTGCCCCAGGAAGATGTACACTGCTAACCAAAGGAGACATACTGGCAGTTGTGCTGGACCAGAATGTCCAACTGATCGTGATTACTGGCTTCCCAGCTACACCAAAGGCATAAAAACCAGTTAATAGACTTGGACTCTCCTCATAATACATCCAGCTCATTATAAAAGGGTTAAAAGTCCACAATTTCTACTCCTACCAAGCACGATGACAGAAAAAGTGCACAGAGAAGTCAGCAGGGTACTCACTCTATCACACCTGCCTCAGGAACTCTGCGCTCCACCTGGAAAGTAACAAGACAGTACACAGTGAATATT
Organism: Mohoua ochrocephala; assembly: GCA_013398855.1. Taxonomy (NCBI): domain Eukaryota; kingdom Metazoa; phylum Chordata; class Aves; order Passeriformes; family Acanthizidae; genus Mohoua; species Mohoua ochrocephala. Next base: position 2,527 of record VZTA01019354.1, on the reverse strand, counting down.
AAAGTACCTGGCGCTCTCCAGTCAAACAGAATTCGTCTCCAGTGACTCTGTATAGCCACACACTGATAAGCCAGTGAGAAAAACACACCTCAGGGCAAGAGGGAAGTAGTAACAGCTCACCCACTCCCTCCTCACCTCAGAAACTCTCAAATGCAGCTACCATTGCAGGCTGGTTTTTAGCCATCAACTGCCCCCTAAAGGACATTGATTTCTAAATTATTCGATTATTACAACACTCGCTATTTATTAACTGCAATCAAGAAAATTCTTATCTTTCTGTTTATAAAAATACCCTTATGTAAGTAAAAATTTAGAGCAACCCTAAGAAGCAAAAACAAACCCTAGGCCTCAGTCAAATGAGCAAAACACAAGAGAGATCAGACATAGCAGGAGCTTACACTGTAAAGCTGCCTGCGCAGCTGAGATAGCTGTATTTTGTGAAAAGACAAACAGAGTAGTTTAATCCAGCCTTGGCTATCATTCTGGTTGTCTCAGGGATTTATGCTTCTCTTCTCTGAGCTCAGTGGAGTTCTGATTTGAAAGGAGTTACTGCATTGAGCCAACAAGAGGATCAAAATATAGTATTATATAGATAGCAGGTCTCTGCCACAGAGAAAAGAGAATCTTCCCAGACCATCTTCAGTGCTTCCAAGCCAAGATGACAGCCTTTCAAATAAGTCTAGCTCAGAAAGAAGTGCTCATGATTATTTTTCTCCCCAAGCAAGGAAGGGCCCCCACTCTGCATAGTGCACAACATCCTTCATCAGCTGACGGGACACAAAGTCTCTAAAACAAATCCCACGCCCTTCCCCTGCAGCAAGTAAGACAGATACCCCATCTGAGGAAAACAAGAAGAGCTCAAATCATGCTCAGGATGTTGCACACAGAATATTTAGTAGAACATATTCTTTTGGCTCCCTAAAAAAAGAGTAGCTATGAACAGGCTAAACAGAGGGACCGTAACTTTCTGTTTGCCATGTATGCAAAACAGTTGCAAACTCTGCTTAGTAAAAGCTCCAAGTTCAGTTCAGGTGAGTTTTTTATTGTTTTTAAACAATGGACTAGACTCTCAGATAATTTTTATCCTTTCTATCATTTGAAATTTAATAACAGATGAGATTCTGCTAGTTACTAGGTAATTTTTACCTCTGATGGCTTTTCAAAGACAAATTGCTTTTGAGTGTGATCTTTCTGCCTCCATGCTGGTCTGGCACCTGCAGGGGCAAAGCTGTTGGCCACAGGTGCCTTAGGTGCTAAAGCAAAGAGAGAAGGAAGAAAGGATCACATGAACTGAATATCAGCATACAAAAAACATAGTTAGGCAAACTTATAGAATCATTCCTTGGAGTATTCTCCTCTGCTTGTCAGAGACTCCAGGAAATTGCCAAACCTAAGAGTTAAAATAACAGTTCAATAAGAGTTAAAACTGCACAGGAACTGAAATTTTTGTGTGTGTGTGTGTGTGTGTGTGTATATATATATATATATTCGTTATTCATGGACAAACAAAACTGAAAATATACTTTTATCAGAAGGGATGGCATCTATAACTTTTCAATTCTACCACAAACACCTATCGCACACCAGCAGAAATTGCTCCATGTAGCTGCTTCCCTCTGTATTCCTTTTCTTAGGGGAAAAAAAAAACCCAGAAAAATACTTTTATTAAAACAGGGACAAAGTGGAAGAGCAACTCAGGCACACCACTTCAGGTGTTTTATCTACACATGCAAACAGGCATAAAAAAGGGGCCTGAAACACAGACAAAGCCTTCACTCTGCATAATTCAAACAATGGGGAAAATATGTATTTTTTAATCTCCTTAGGAATAGGAGGAATGAAATGCACCTGTGGCAGAAAATTTTGAGGCAACATGCAAAGTCAAAATAGTTGGCTTTTTTTTTCATTATTAAAAAATCAGCTTGCCTAGGATGCTCAGTCTGCAGAGATATGGGAGCTCTGTAGAAACTGTAATCAGGTGAGTGGAACATGCTTTGAGCACGTTCACAAAAACAAACCAGTCCCTCTTGCACGACCGGAAACCTTCAAAGTGCTCCTCGGCCTCGGCACTCCTTGGTTTCAATGTTTGCTAAAAAACCCGTGATGTTAACTCCATCCCTTTCCACTACTTCTCTTTATTTTATAATGTTTCCACCGTGAAAAGCTAAACGAAGGCACATAATGCGTTTTATGAATAAAAAGTAGCTGATTGTTCTGACAGAAGTCAGCTCCACCAAACACTATTCGTCTCATTCAAGCTGCCCAGAGATGCGAACGACGCGCTCGCCTCAATGCGTGCATTACCAACGCATCCCTACCCTGCGTTCTGCATCCAAAATCGCCGCACCTGTGGCACACGCGCGAATTTTACACAAAAACCGGGTTCGAACACCTGCAGTTCAGTTACCGACGGGAACGGGGGAAACGGGGCCAGCCCTCGGGGCCGCGCAGCGCGGTCGGAAAGTGCAGCCGGAGACCGGCCCCGCTGCCTGGTGCTCGCCCCGCGGCGGCCAGGACGGCAGGGGAG
>VZTA01019351.1:20647-81514 GCA_013398855.1 Mohoua ochrocephala | reverse complement strand
TTAAGAAAAACAAACACCAAACCTCCAAACCAGCCTTTGCTTTCATTTTCCTGCATTTCCCTGAAGATTTTCTGACTACTCACGCCTGCCCTGTGTCTCTAGTTAGAAGCACTGGGCACACTGAAATAGGACAGTGGATTTAGTTCCTAATGTGTCAACTGGTTTTAGGCTGATTATTTGTTGCCTGGAAGCAAGTGGATGGAACAACCTTGAAGTCACAAATCAAACCATCTGTACATTACAGGAAACACAAAACAGAGAACAGATCCCAGGGAGTCAGATGCAATCAAAAATTCCAAATTTCTAATAAAGTGTTAAATATCCCTCCAACTATTTTATTGCTAAACTTTGATTATGAAGTGGCTGACTGTTGTTATCAGTAAGGAATTCCCATTTAGCACTTACCAGTTATGTGGAGAACAGATGCAGCCTCAGCTTTTCCGAGAGCATTAGCTGCTCTGCAAGTGTATGTTCCTGCATCTCCATAGGAAACATTCCTCAGGAATAAAGAGCCATTCAAAACCAAGAAAGAATTGGTTTGTAAAACGTCTTTCTTCTTCAACCACGTCACATTTGGTTTGGGAACACCTTTAAAATGAAAATAATTAAAACATTTATTGAGAGAGAGAAGCCATAGGGTTTATATTGCTGACTGCTACTGTAACGTCCAAGAATCCCGAGTTCCTTTGTCATTTCACAGAGAGTGGAAACCAAAGTTCCAACATTGCAGTAAAACAAGTGGTTTTTACACTCTCAAGAAAACATTTCAGTTGTGAGCCCTATTAATAATTCAGCATCCCACTAAGAATAAAGGTTAAAGGTTAATTACTGCAAGCTCAGCTCAAAGACAGCTCTACAGACTGCTACCAGTCCTACACAAGCTATGTGCTCACGTGTCTGAAAGATGTGAGACCACTAAACCCGGTCAGGACCAGTCGATGTAAAGATCTGCACAGCACCTTTTCATTCAGCCTGCCTCCCACAAGGAAGGATGGAAGGGAGGAAGGAGGATTAATTTTTTTATCAAAAAAATAAAAATTGGGGCAACAATATTTCTCTGAAAGAAATAAAGAACAGATTAGAAAATACGTGTGGCAAATTTATGCCGAAACACTTGCGACAACTTCTCCAAGTTGCAGATGTGATCTGTAACTTGTAATGACAGAGTGTGAAGGGAAGGGAACAGAAAGAGAATTAATAATGAAAAGAGGGGCTCTCTTGTTAAGCAATCTCAGTCACTGTGGTACAGAAGCCAAAGGTCTATCATCATTCCTGCTGCAGTGCTTGAACTCTGAGAGCCTCAGCTCTTGCAGATAACTTGTCATTTTAAATTTCAATCAATAAATCACTTTGAACGTTTATTTTTAATGAAATTAGTTTTCCACTGGCACACTGCCAGCGGGAAGACTTCTACTGTTTTATTTTCCTCAAACACTTGCCTTTAAAAAGGTATTTTGCAAGTTGGCAAATCAGACACCTCGTCGCTTGTGCTCTGGTTGAGCTGCCGCAGCAGAAATGCTCCTTCCAAGCTCCAAAATCCTGAGGAAGCCACTGGGTGAGGCGGCATTTGTGGCACAGGGAGCAAACACAGACGTGCACAAAGGTGCAGGGATGGGACCAGTCAGAGATGAAAATAACCTTTCACCTGAGCCCTTTCTCTCACTAAGTGAATTGGTCAGTGCCCACTGCAGACTCCCCAGCCAGGTTCTGCCACAGAAGCCAACCCGAACGTGGGACTTTTGGAAGCCCCAGCCATGCTGAAGGCTAACTCAGCCTCCTCTCCTCACAGATCATTGTGCAGGATTGCTTTACAGATGATGTCTTCATGATGTGGAATGGCCTTTAGGAACAACTTTAACGTTTCAATCACTGGCTTAGCACTTCCAATGCACACCTCAAGTTTTTCCTTTGCTGTAATAGGAACCAGACATATTTTTTGGAACCTGCTGTTTCGCTGAAGGGAAAAGCTCCCCCCGCCATTTTGTCTAGAAAGGCAGTGGAGAGAAACACTCTCTGTGCAATCACAGGTTTTAATCTAGACAATTTAGCAGCTGTTCCGTGCTTTTAAACTCATGTAGAATTGTGTTTCTACTGAATAAAACTGCGTAAAACAAGATCTGCAGAGTGCACAGGGGTCCAAAAACAAGACTGTTTTTCAAGTTTCTGGAAGAAGCTTTATGCCACTTCGAAAAATCCTTCTGGAATTAGGATGAGGTCTTGTTTTAAGGGTCTTTTTTCCATTTTACCCGGATTTCTGGCTGAAGTGTATCATTCTCAGACATATTTTTCCTTTACAGTGTACTTTCCACAGCCATTCAGGCACATATACTCACTCTGCAGATGGGCTGAGGAGGTGGTGTGAGGATCTGAGCTGTTTTACTCCAAGGCCTAGAGGTTTGCAGCCAGACTACCCTCGCTGGCACCAAAACCCAGCGGGCCAATCAGAGCCAAAAAGAAGCCAGAAGCAGCACAGCTGAGGATGGGACTGAAGTAAAAAAGGTTTAAAAGTCAAATTCCACAAAACCGTTTGGAATGGTTCAAATTTAAACTTTTAACCTGAGCCTCTATCAAACATCAGCCCAATATCACCTCATGATAGTCCTCCCTCTGCTCTCATGACAGCATTTAGAAATGTAGCTCATTCCCAGGACTTAACTAAAGTCAAATATTTTTCTTCCAAACGGTTTATATCCTAGAGAAATCCCAGAAAAATTGCCATGCCTCTATTCTTCTACGTGTGTCTCACTCAGAGACGTGTAGAGCCTTTTAAACTGTGAACTGGAGTTCAGTTTGCAGGAGACATCTGCAGAATAGCTTTGCCACTCGTTTTAACTTCAAAACTGGGTATCTGTCACACCTTAAACTCAAGTTCTAGCAAATGATTCCTCTTTCCTTCTCCAAAGAGCTGTATTTGTTTCTCTTTAGGGGAAACAAGCGAGCAATACCACACACACAAGTAAATCAGACCATTACTCAAGTGAAAAATGTGAGCACAGGAACATAAATTGTAGGGCTGGGGAGAAGTGCAGACAGAGCCCTGCACGACAGGCCAGCAGCCAGTCCAGCTGTCACGCACCAGGAATCCACCCAAGCCATCTTAGGGGTGCTGGCACTGGGAGATAAAGAGGGTGTGAGGGGGGAATCCATGGAAAACAATCAGTTAAATACATCACATTAAAAAACATCCCCAAAGCTTTACACACACAGGTATCACACACTGCTGTCTTCCAGCAGCTGATGTTACACGGATACCCTCGGGGTGCACTCCTAAAGGTTAAATACGTCACATTAAAAACACCCCCAAAAACAATCAGTTAAATACGTCACATTAAAAACACCCCCAAAAACAATCAGTTAAATACGTCACATTAAAAAACACCCCCAAAGCTTTACACACAGGTATCACACACTGCTGTTTTCCAGCAGCTGATGTTACATGGATACCCTCAGGGTGCACTCATAAAGGTGAAATACATCACATTAAAAACACCCCCAAAAACAATCAGTTAAGTCACATTAAAAACACTCCCAAAGCTTTACACACACAGGTATCACACACTGCTGTCTTCCAGCAGCTGATGTTACACGGATACCCTCGGGGGGCACTCACAAAGGTGATCCTTGAGCTGAACACAGCAGTGGGAATAATCACAACACTCCTGCACTGTATTTTACCCCAAACTATCGAGAAGTAGGATTTTTACCTAGGAGTTAATAATTGTTATGTGAACTGTGTGCTGAGCCACTCTGAGCCGGCCTCTTCACGACCACTTTGAGGACCCTTCAAGATTTTGCATTTCGTGGTTCCATTCCTTTCCCCAACCCTTGTATGACATGGAAACCAACCCATTATGTGAGAGTGGGACTGGGAAATATCAGACTATCTGCTTAAGAACAACTGGTATTTGTAATGAAGCTCCTTCTGTGGCCTTTTCACAGGCTTTTGGATGGGTTGCCATTAAGATTATTAAGGCAAATGCTCAGATGGAGTCCTGAGCTAAGGAAAAAAGAAAGATTGCTTTAGAGAAGAGTTCAGGGACCTGTTACAGACTGGAGTAGAGCACGAAGGGAAGAGAAGGGAGAAGAACTCTGCATGCTCTGCAGCCAGGACATAGCTCTATGCTTGAAATCAGGAGCCTCTAACCCTGCCTTTCAGGGGAACCCAAAACTGGAGGGCAAAAATGTGATATAAAGCTATCATATCCCCTAGCAGACACCCCAGAAACAGAGTAAAGAAATAAAGCTGGAGAAAAAGACATCCCTATAGACCAGCTCCTTCACATTCTTGGGCAAAGCAGCACATGCATTTCAAGCTCTTCTGGACAGCTGCACTTTATCTGCATGTTCATATTGCCAGTGAAAAATCCTTTTCTGCTGCACGTCTCATGAGAGACAGAGTTCTTGTTTATATTTTCATTTCTGGAATTCCTATCAGGAGAAACTCTTGCTGTTAGAGGACACTCAGAAAAACTATTTGTAGGTGTGCATTTACCTTTTTGCTTCACAGTACCTTGCATAAACCTCCATCTCATAACCCCTCACAGCCCCAGCACGCAGTCAGCATGAGCACAATTCAGGTGCAAAACCTTCCATCGTGTAGATTTTCGGTGCTTTAGAAATTAGACTCCATCTTTACTGCTCCCAAGATAAGATTTTTCCTTCCCTACTGGAATGCAGCACTGCACACTGAGCTGAGTCTCATCTGTGAGCTCTCAGGAGAGAGCAGGCAAAGTACACAATTCCCACATTCCTCCTGTGACAAGGCTCTTACAGTTGCACCAATTTTCCTACACAGAAACTGCAGGACAGAGCTCAAGCATATAATCAAAACCAAGAAAAAGCTCTTTTTTTTTTCACCCTAGGTAAGTAGTTGAGGCCTAAAACCTCTGTTTTACCCTTTAGAACTCATGTAAATAAAAACCTAAGAATTTAAAGTAGTTTTCTTATGCAAGTAGAAACGAAACCAAGCAAAAACAAGCCAAAGCCAAGTTGTTGCTGTCTTTTTTTTTTTTTTCCTTCCCTTAAAGGAGCTGAAATCACTCTTAAGCTTCAGGACATATTTGTAGGACTTCATGGAGGATTTTGTCCTGTGCACAAGGTTGAATTTTACTGCAGATGCTTGACTCTCACTTACTTAAAGGTTGATTTACACGGGGACTTTAAATGAACAAAAATAACTCCCACACTGTCTACAAGAGGCTTTTTTCATTACAGAACTGTAGCAAGAAGATTTTCAAGCTGAATAATTCCTGGTTTGATCCCCAGACGCTACGAAAAGAGGAAGGAGGAAGAGGGAAGAGATGGCCTGTAGCCACCTTTGTTTCCTTCCTCCACCATCTCCACGCAGATGCAGCTGAGGATGAGCCCAAAGGCATCGACTCCCCCAAAGTGCCAAAGGCTCAGAATCCCTGAGTGCAGTCCAAGATCCCAGGGATTCAATGGGAGATCCATCACTGGATCCAGATAGCAGCAGAATCAAACAATTACATCCTGCAGCTCCAGGTCAGGAAATCACTTAGGCATGAGACTAAATCCATCCCTATCAGGGAATGCAATTAAACACATACTTAAAATTCAGGATGGCTGTAATTGTCCCTCATGAACAAAGATGCATTCCTGAACTCAGGCCTTCCTAGTCTTAGAAAAACCTTGAAAATGCAAATCTTACTCTTGCAACGGATCTAAATCCTCTTAAAAAGTTCTTCTATAGACCTAAGTGGCTATAAAACTTTAAAATTAGCTTAATCTATTTTTCTGACCTCAAACACAGGTTATTTTCCACTAGCACTGGAGCAGCTCTACGATACTCAATGTTCCATGAAAAAAGTCATTTTCCACCATGAGTGGCCCTGGGACAGCAAATGTTATGGAAAAAAACTCTAGCTCTGGATGGGACTGCAAAACACGTGTTTCAAAAAGGAGAAAAAAAGGAATCTGCACTATAGGGTGCCCTTAAAATATTCAGTGTTCAAAAACAAATTTCCTCCAACCTTGAAAGCCCTGTGAAATATTACACACCATAAAAACCTTGGCCTACTAACTACTTGCTCTAAAACATTGGATATGTCTTCAGAAATTTTTCCCCCAGCTATGTAGAATCTCATAAAGTATTCTGAATTTCCCATTCAAGAGCAAGGCAGAACTGTGCTGGCAACAAAGCGCGCTTCACGAAACGTTTACCTTATTTCAGAGGCTGAATTTGCACGTCACCTTTCACAGGAAACAATTCTGGGTCAACTGTATGTACACAATGCAAGTCATCTGATTATTATTTAATTTAAACCCCACACCCACTACCACCTCCAGCACGCTGAGCTCAACCTCCAAAGCAATTGCTTCCACTGGTGCACCTTGGTATTTTCTCCAGCAGAACTCTCAAACTGCCTCTATATTCACCTGAATTATGCTTGGGCAATCAACTTCTAGTGAACCCTAAAAATCCTAAACCCGCTGCTGCTGAAATCACCTGGCTGAACCTTGCCAGCCTCACCAGGAAGAGCAGCCCTGAAGAGAGCACCAGCGTGAGACATTTTGGCACTCGCTGTGTTCCCCCTCCTGCCCTCTGACACTGCCCCTTCCCTCGCAATCTTTCAAACCTTTACTTCTCCCCTGCTTCCTACCAGCCATGCAGCAGCCCCTCTTCCTAGGTGGTAGCAGCATCTGGCAGGATTTAGGTATTCTTACCAACATCTGGCGACCTCCTTAGAGGGGTTCCCAAAGCAAGACCCCTTCCCACCCCACTCTTGCTACGGCTCTGTCGGGTTCTGTTGAGCTCTCTGGCTGTCAAAGAGAACTTAATCTTTTTTCCAGCTGCAGAAGTTTAAGGCTAATATTTTTCAAAATCAGGCATTTAAAATAAGGCAACTATATTTAGCAACTAACGACTGCTAGGCTGAATTCTGCAGGCGACCCCCAACACAGACTCGGTTGGTGTGCCTTAGGGCACTTCCACCATTCAGCACTGTTAGCAGAGACTGGTTTGCCCAGCTGGTCTAATTACACTTTCACTTTATAATTAACACTTTCGCTTTACTGAGTAACGGTGCTGCATCATCAAGGACCCAGACATTTACCATCATAAAGTAGATACGTACACGTGGTCTTCAAAAATATAATTTTATCAGAAATTAAAGCACTATACAAGAATTGCTATCCTTAGTTAGACCTGAAGTCTGCTTAACTCTGCACTTTGTGTCCAACAATGGGCACCTGGGGATGTGTAGGCAGAGTACAAAAACGATGGCACTTGTTGAATAATCCTTCCTCAACTTACCTTCCTACCTCCCAGGACCAGAAGGAGCCTTTAGATCACATCTGTTTCCTCTACTGCTCCTCTCTCTACCTCTTCTAACTCTACGACATCATTTTTGAGATGAGATGAGCAAGTTGCAAACAGGATTCACCACAGCTTTAAAGAATGGCCAATTTATATTTTTTTTATTATTTTGTCTATTCCTCTGCCGTTAGTTTTGATCTGGACAACACCCAGCAAACGTTCTGGTGTTCCATGGAACTGAGCCCCATCACTGCACAGACCTCTCTCTGAGTGGCAGTCCTTCAGGGGCAGCCACATGCCTTTGTCTGCCTTGAAGGTTATTTGTCCCAGATGTACATTTATTCTGCAAATACCAACTTTGAACATCCTTTGAGCTCATCTAGCTTTTAAATGCTACTTGTGTGATCCTGCTGCTACTCTTCTCAGAGAGTTTTAGACACATCAGCCTTTATAAATCTTCACTCTTCAGAGTTTTAGTCAACTAACTGATCACACTCCTTTCGAGAACTTTTGCTGTCATGCTGAGCATCACAAATCCCAGACCAGCCTTTGGGGCACCCTGCTCTCTCTTCACTGTAAATTTAACCACTTGTTCCTCTGGGTCATTCAAGCAGGTGCTAACCAGTGAGGTAACCTCTTCCTTTGCATCATTAGAATTTGTTAAACTTTGCCTGGGCAAACTCTCAACAGCTTTTTGCAAACTGAAGTAACAAGTATTCAAAGTTTTGCCTTCCTCTAACACAATCCATCTTAACTCTTCCTGAATTAGTAATTGAAAGGAAATTTCTTTTCAAATTAGCAAAGCTGTGAGGAAAAAAAAAAAAAATCAGTGCTGTAAACAATTTCAGTTTATGCATTTCCTCCCCTTCTATATTTCTTCACTGATGCCTTCTAAAGGGGTTAAGCATAGAAGACAAAGAACAGCATCACAGTTACATTTGGAATACTGTGGGTAAATGAAGCAACAGATGGAAAATCAAAATCTTGATTTTTCTGGACCTATTTCAAGTTCCAACACTGACAGCAAGTACTTGGTCCACCTTTGTGAAACTTCTGTGCAAAAAGACACAACAGGCTTTGTGTCTTTCTCACGATTTTGTATCAGTGTGTTATTATTAGAGAGCCCAGATGCATTCACAGGAATGCAGAATCTGGACGAAGGTGCAGATTCTACTTTTCAAGGCCTGAGAGCCAAGACATGTCAGAGCTGCAAAGAGGAGTGTAAACAACCCCAGCTCGCTGCGTGTCGCTTCCCTGCTCTCACCAGCAAGGGGCAGACAACGCACATTTTATTCGTATTTCCACTTTTCCCTCTATTTAACCTCAACTCAGAACTTTCAGAGTTTTTACAATAAACGGAGTCTGACAGTTTTGGTTTATTTTAGCAATAATCACGAGACGGGTTTTTTTCTGCAAATACAATAAATGTTATCCAAGAGCAATTTGGAGCAATCAGTATTGATATTTATACCATGTGTGTTGATTGAAAAGCCCTTGGCTGTAAGAATGGAATATGAATCTACCCAGAATGTATGAATATCTTCTAACGTACGCTCGTGTGGGAGCTATAAAAGCGAGCTTATTATAATTAGTGGAAAAATAGCCTTGTTAAGAACTAAAAAGAGAAAAGAAAGAGATACCATCAGTTTGAGCAGCTCAGCTAACTTTTCTTACTCTGTTCTTTGATGCTCTTCTGTTTATTAGGATACACCGATCCTCAGCAATTCAAAGCCTTTTTTCAATCTCAATATGATTTTTGGAGTGTGAGAGAAAGGCTTTCAAAAGGATAAAAGAACCAAATCAGTAACAATGGAAAAGAAAAAAAACTTGTACCCAAAAGGCCAACGCTACACAGAATATTAAACTTTACATCTTCAACAGGTCAGTTTCTCTGCAGAAGAAACTATGGATTGAACAACTCTAGAAACATCTTTTAGGTTATTCATTCCACAGGAAAAAAAAACCCTCAGAGGTCACTGCAGCCAAGAAATTTAGAAGTAATTTAAGAATTCTGCTACTGACACAGCACTAATCCCCTTCACGCACACGGCCACTTTATTCATTAGATGGTCCTTCTCGTGGAGAGCTATTTTGTGGGCTAGCAGGAGTCCCAAAGAGCAGATGTGACACCCGAGAGAAATCTGCATGAGCAATGTCTGTGTGGAAGGATCCCGAATAAGCTCCTGGCAGAACATGGAGAAGGCAAAGACTCATCCAGTGATGCTCCACGCAGTGACACTCACAGGGCAAACGCATCCTCTGCTGAGCAGCCAGGAGGAAGGGCAGCGAGGCAGAGGTGCTGCAGGTCCAGCCAAGGTCTCCCTGACTCCACAAGAAGGGCTCTCCTATCATTACTTTTGCAGTCTGATCATTCACACGTTTTATCAGCATTCACCATGAAGTTCTCATCCTCCTACACTGCAAATGGACATATTTTGGGGTCCCACCTACCTGACAAACGTATCAGCGTAAGGTGCTGTTAAATTCAATCTTCTGAAGTCAGTGTTTTATTACTTTCCATTAAGGAGAGGAGAACAGGAAAACTCTGCTTACATCATCGCAAAAATTTTTCTGTTTCTAGACTTAGTGACATTTTAAGACATGCAAGCTCTATTTTATTCACAAACAGTAATACTTACTTCCTTGGCAATGACAGGAAATAAAGCAATTAGATAAATCATTTTCTAAGTCAACACTGGTGTCTCAGCATAACTAAAGTTTGGCTCACCGATATACACAATTCTAAAGCGTTTGGAAATCTACAGTCCCATGTGAAAATATTAATTTATATTTAAATTGCTAACTGCTTACCCATCCTAACAATATTAATATTAACAGTGTGACACGAACTCTCCGCTGAATTTGAGAGGCAGGTCAGTTATACACGGAGCTGCCAAACTACAGTCGGAAAATATTACTTCATCAAAGAATTAGCCTTGGTACTGCGGTGAATAGCAGAGCCACATGTCCTAATATATGTCAGCCTGGCGCCACCATTGTATGCAGAGCTATTTGCATACATATATTTCTATCACTACCCCGGTTCAGTATCAACACCCTCTGATGTGCATTTCCCAGCACGTAAATGTGAGCAGCACACTGGCTGCTCCCAGGTCGCTCTTTGCACTCACTCGCAAGGTTCGTGGTTATTTGCACTTTCACACATCATCTTCACAAAAGGCTGAGCTCAGCTTATTAAATGTTTGACAGAATAGCGCTGCTGTGACTGAAATCTTACGCTTTAAACTGCACAGATAGCGAGGGCAAGATTAAAAAGAAAATATCTACCTTTCCAACAAAGGGCTAGAAAATAAAATGAAGCACTGAACTGCTTAATGCATGTTAATTCTGATTAACATTATTCCTCCTCCACAGATGTGGAGCTAGAAAATACCTGTATTCTCTCATAGCTCGGCACTTCTCTTTGTTTCCTCAACTGCAGCTGCAGACTGATGAATCTAAAAGGTGAGTTTACTTCGCCATCAGGTTTAAAGTTCTATTAAGCTACGGCTGGAGATTTCATTTTCAGTTTTAACAACAGTCTAGACAGATGTGCATCTCCAGCAGGGATAAGGAAAGTTCTTTGATGAGCAAGTCAGCTGGCCATGCTTGCTATTGCAGCAAGATAGCCCCACACTCCAGTGGGCTGTAGTGGAGCCCTAGACCACTTCTTGGAAAGAAAGCCCATTTGAAGGAAACTCTGAACATATAGATGTGTAGGTAAATTGAAGTGACAGGCAGAAAATAAATAGGACTGGTGTGGGGTGACATGCCTAATAAAAAAAGACTAATGATCAATGATTTTCTGCCTTCACTGGTAATTTATTTCAAGATATAAGGTAAATTTCTGATTCCAACATTACAAGCAATGTCAGTGCAGCTCTTACTTACCTTTCACTGGACATTCAATCATAATATTTGCTCCAATTCTTGCCACGATTGTACCTCCAACAACTGCCGAGAAACTGCTGGCTTCCAGATTTGTCGTGTTGAACACAGAGGACAAGATGACAGGCACCTCTTTGAAATTAGAAGGATAGTAAGTTTTAAAAGCTTTGTTTAACTTTTAAACGTAGATCCTGCATTTAAATTCATCATGTTTGGAACTGAATTCAGCCTGCAAAGCAGCAGCCAGAAAAGACAGGTGGGATAGATACAGGCAGACTGAGCTCACACCTGTCGTGGCTTTAGAGCAACGAGACCATCTTACTGCTGCCCATTAAATCAGGCAGAGTTTCATGGGTTGCCAGTAAAAGAAACTCTTTCACAGTGCAGTGGGCATGGGTGTTTACATGAATATATTTATACAGGATATATGTGTGAGTGTACAAAAGCCCAGCTCTGTGGGATGCCACAGTTTTACCTGCACGCAACAGCAGCGATGTTTCCATATCAAAACCAGAGTCATTAACGACCAGGCATCCATAGGTACCGAGTTCCTTTTGAGTGGGATTCCGGATCTGCACTTTTCCACTGGAGTCCAGGATCACCCTGCACAACAACCAAGGAAACACAAGGGTTACTGCCCTGGGACAAACACAGCTGAATCCCCTTGCAAGAGTGGCAGATACAGCAGCAAAACTCCTTTTTAGGAGTTTGCAGTTCCAGAGCAGCACAGGCAGTCACAGCTCTGCCTCCTCTCTGGGGACAGAAGGGGATACACAGGGAGGATTGCTCAGGGATACACACATAGAGGATTGTTCAGATCTCCTTCTCCTGCAGAGCTGTGTCCTACTTGCAGCCCTTTGAGGGACAGTGCATTTGCTACCACAAACCAGGATCCCCTGGGAACAACAGTGTGAATAAATCAGAATACCACAATTAAAAGTATTAGGCTTGGCAAGAAATCGATCTCTCCAGAGCGAGCTTGGTTTTCAGCAGGATTGGGGAATTCACAAATCTATGGCCTGATCTGACTTTCAAATTACTGTGGGGTTGGGGCTTTTTTTTAATATCATCATTGAAGCTAAAATCTTCCACCAAGATCTCACAGGTGTCTTGAATACCTTGCCTGCCCTCTGAGGGGCAAGATATTAGAGACAGCATCACAGACTGGGGAAGAGGCTGAAAATAACTTTTCTCCCTTGCTACTTTTCTCAGCACTAAGTTACACGACTTGCCACACACTCAGCACATCCCAAAAACCTGCAGCTGGTGTTTTCCCACTCTGAGTACACGTACACAATAGATTAACAAAAAATTGTATTAAAAATACTTGTGTCTCAACAAAACAAGCACCTCGTGCATGGCTCAAGTACATCCTCCTTTAATAACCTGACAGATAAAGAGCCATTGACTCCTCACACTCTTTTTCAGATGCAATGCTATTAACATCACTGGCTTTTGGGTCCACACACATTTAACGTGGATTTGTTTATAAGAAACCTTACTGGGGAAAAAAAAATTAGGAAATAAACCTACTTTGCTAATATATGCCTTAAGTGCAAGAATATCGGTCTGGGCTAAAATTAGGAAGCAAACATACCCGTGAATAAACAAAACACCATCATGTCCAAAGAAATCAAAGTATCACTTGCTACAAATTAATGGAAAATTATGCGCATTTCACAAAATAAACATAACTGGTGGGAGCTACATGGTTCCAAAAACATTTGCACTTTTTAAAATGGCTTAGTTTTGGTGTCTTTGCTTTAATTGATAGCCCTGCAGAAGTATATTTTTCTTGGCGGTGCATTTAATCAGTTAAATATGTTGAGAAATATCCAAAAAGCGCCTTTATCATTTCAGAACCGGTTTTTTCATTACTCAAGAGCTAGCTGTAATTCCAAGAGGCTCGCACACAAAGTTAATGTTAATATTACCAGGTGAGCTCCTAATTTATCAGCACTGAAGTAGAAGTATTTGCTCAGTCTTGAGCAAATACCTGATTGTAACAAACTCTTGCTGCACTCGTTTGTCAGCCCTCAAATGTGATGGTAATACAGGTTCTTTATTATTTTGAATTCCACTGTCTTCAACAGAAATATTTTAAAGTACTGAATAAAATCCATAAATGCTCTTTTTTTTTTTTCTTTTTCAATTGAAGTTATGCAGCTCCAGTCATACCTAAACAGAGTGTTGAAGAATGGTCAGGGTACCGGTGATATTTTCCCTTCTTAAAATGAGTAAGAGCTAAGACTTCTTTTCATCTCTGCCATGGCAGATGTTTTTAATGTGTTCCCACTGTATTTAGTATCTGAATGAATCCAAAAGCCTCTCTAATTTGAGGGTAAATCTGCTCTTTTTTCTGACACAGCTGAAATGATTAAGGCAGATCAAAAAATACAGCCAGGACATCCAAAACACTTCACCTTATAAAAACAGTCAATCCTCCTATGCAGTACCCTGGGAATGGACAAACACTTGGACATCAGTAAAGCCAAACAACGTGACAGACACTTGGAAGAATAAAAATAAATTACTTAACTAGAAAGATGGAAGGCCCAGTGGCCATGCTTATCTCATTTTTACAACAGCGTGTTCTAATATTGCACAGCGGGGTGGATTTTTTCCGTCGATAGCGACATAATAAGTCATTCAAAAGTGAAAGAGAAGCTATTTACTTACTTCTCAGAGGCTTCTAATGTCTCGCCATCTTTTGTCCAAGTATATTTCACTTCAGTAATACCAGCTGTTTCACACAGCAGATTGACAGCATGAGTATTCTTGGTCAGAAAAACTGTATTTCCAATTCGTACAGTTACTGTTTTGTTGAAGGAAACTTGAGGAATTTCCTTTTGCCTCATAATAACTGGAACCTTCTGGTCAAACATTAACTTATCAACCGTTTTTGTGCTGAAACGTTCAGATTCGTTTGGCGATTTGCCTGTGAGTTTTGAGGCAACTTTCTCATCCTGGGCCCCCTTCCACTTTTCAGTAGTTGGTTGTGGAGGCCTGGAAAACTCAGCAAGCAACTGGTAAATGACCTGGGACGCCAAGTCATCGCTGACTTCTCCAGTTTCGATGAGCTGACTCATGTTCCTCATGAGCTCCTCGAACTGCGCGGTGTCCATGCTGTAGGCGCCTTGGAGCACTGCGGCCTCCAGGCGTTTGTTCCTGAACTCACGAGAGCTGAAGTCTTCCGCCGAATTGCTCCCAAAGCTTTCGAGATTCCTCAGGAACGGCTGATCGTTGACTTGCCTGTCGCCCAGGTAGAGCTCGTTCTTCTTGCTCCACATTTGCCACATTTTGCTCATCTTGTGCCATTTGGCCCCGAAGCCGTTGGCCTCGTTGTGGTCGGGGTTGCTGGTCTCGCTGGGCTGTTTTCGGAGGGGCGGGGGCTCGATGAGCCGGTTGTCAGTCCCGATGAGTTTGAGCACGAAGGTTTCATGCACGGAGCCTGCGATGCACCGGTACACGCCGATGTCCGTAGCCTCGAGACAGTGGATTTTCAGCGAGCCCGACTTAGTGATGCCAAGCCTTTTGGAGTTCTGTAAGCGTTGTCCATCTTTCTCCCAATGGATGAGGGACTTCTGGAACCTTCGCACAGGGCACTTAATTACCACCGATGTTTTTGGCAGTAAGTAGGCTCGGCTTCCTATGGTAAAATTAATGCGCTTCTCTGGCCTCGTCTGAATATACACTCGGTGAATGCTGACAATCTGAGGTCCGTGGGCAGAAAACTTTGCTGGAAGCTTGGGCTTGATCTCTGCAAGAAAACAAAGTGTTGAAAAGCATCTAGTCGTTGGCAGTCATGCTTACAAAATCTGCTTTTCACGGAGTGCTTGAAAGAGCTTTTCCTGACTTTGTTCGAGTCGGGCTGCAGCACACAGAGCTTTTATCTGAGTCACAGAAATGTGAAAGTATGAACAACATGAAACCAGAACATTCCCTTGCTTCAGCCAAGAATTCTATTGCTTCTTCCCCAAATCTCCTGACAATGAAAGGATACAGGCAACATATACCTACATGAAGGACATAGATGGTGCACACATATATGAAAGTATATATACACATACTATATATGACTCCATAGGTATGCTCCTATCATGGTTATATTTCCTACTGCTGCCTCAGAAAGGCCAGGCATGATGGAAATGAAAAAAACTGAATTAAAAAAAATGCGAACACATTATCACTTTCCCCACATTTGAGCACTGCTGAGTGCAGAATGACCTAAATAAAACAAAATCTATCCAAAAAGTAAGGCTCCCCTTGACTCTTATTTAAAATGTTGGCTGGCTGTGCTGGTTGCCTGAGTCAAGCCAAACTGATAGCAACGCAGGAGGTGAAAGAAACAGTCAGTGAAGACACAGTACATGCAACAGGCAAAGCCACCCTGTAATCATAGGCTGAGGGTAATTTATTAGGGTTGAAAGATGAGTTGCTGACAGTGTTGTGCCAAGAAAGTAGGGAGGGAAGGGAGGGAAGAGAGAAATAAGGCGTAATTTTGAGAGGCTGAATACAGCAATCAGATAAATTGACAAAAGCAGGCAATAACAGCATAAAGCTTCATGCAGGCCGGGTATGGACACGCTGGGTGCTGTGAAGCTCCTCCTGCACCCAACTGCAGGCACCTGGATGCTGGAAGGTTTCTAGGGAGCTGCCTGGGTGAACACCACCACAGGCAGAGCTGGGGAGGCACAGGGGGACTGCAGTGTTTTGGATGCCACTGTGCTGACTCACTGCTGGCAGGCACCGTGCCCGGCTTTGATCAGCAGAACTAATCTGGCCAAGGGCAGAGAGGAACAAAGCCCTGCAGGAGCAAGGGCACGCACCCCCCGAGCCCTTCCATGCCGGGTGGAACTGGCCACATGGGAAGAGTCGGGGGACAATGATGCTGGTGCTAGAAAACAGCCCAGTGGTGTTTGGTGTGTCTGGGTATGTGACAGAGAGAAAACTCGGAGCCTGCAGGACGAGCTGAAGAGCCAGGAAATGGACACGCAGATCACAACACTTCTCAGCTTGTCTGAATCTGAAATCAGTACTGCTTTTCCACTTGGGAGGTACTTCAATAAAAAGACAACTACGCTGATGGCACACAAATGATACCCGGAAAGCTGCACACACATGTGCTCCAAATATACTGTGAAGAAATAGGTGAAAAGCTAAATGCTTCAAGCATTCAATAAGTGTGTACACCATAGGAACTACACCCTGGAGTGCGTTCTTATGCTTATAAAACAAAATGGTTATTTTCAATGTTTTGGGTAATGAGTTCAGACCTGTGGGGATATCATGGTTTCATAATTACACAGCTTTTAAATCGGGATTCTTTATCCAGATACGAGGTTCCCTCGACCATTTCACATGGTGCAACAATTAAATTGTTTTGGGCACTCGGTTTACTAAAATTATTAAAGTAGCGTCCTGTTTTTAATAAGTTTTTGGGCCCCAAATATTTGTTTTCAGGGAAGCGTTCCAGTATTAAATCTTCCATTTCCAAAATCCAACTTACAGACACAGTAAGTGTAACTTTAAACACACAAATTAAAATACTTCAGCCTGTGGTCTGTTTACACTAGTTATTCCAACTCAGAATTAAACCCAGCGCATACTTATAAATATGTTAACAAGTCTCATCCATTTCATTTCTTTCAAAAAGACAGACCACTAACTCCCATTAGCAGTTCAACACTAAAGGGTGTGTGTGTTTTTACTGGTGACTGGTGAGCAAGGCTGGGAGTGAAACAAAGTTCAGAGCCGTGGATGGCAGGCCATATAAATATATAAGGTCACATGAATGTATGAGGCCACGGAAGTATGCACTCTCTAGATCCTCAGTGTCATTCAATCTTGCAGCTGCTGAGGTAATGGACTGTTTGGGAGAGCAAAGGTAAATCTTAAGGAATATATGCTGGAGCCATTGGACCTCATTATCACCTGATACAAATCCATCTGCATCTGTGACCTGTAATGGTCCTGAACAGCTTCAGCTGGGTTTCAGATCCTGGTGACCTCGGGGCTAGACTGGTGGTGTTTCCTATTTCTCAGAGCCCAGAGTCAGGAATGTTTCTACTTAATAAGCACTACTAAGTCAGAAAACAGCCACGATTACCAGTCTCGGGGTAAAAGATTAAGCCTAAAATGACTCAGCACTGTCATGAGACAGGGAAAAAAGGCACTCATGTGAGCCACAGAAGCATCACGTTGAGGAGGGACATTTAGAAACTGCTCTCCAAGGCAAGAACCCCCAACAGCACTCACACCTCACACCACGCTGCTCCTCATCCATCCTCATCACTCCTCATCCTACAGCCATGCTCTGTTCCCACCTTCTACTCACTCCCCCTTCAAGGCAGCCTGAACCCTCGGCTGCAGGAGGAGGAGATGCCTCCTGCATGTTCCTGGGAACCCAAAGCCTGATTTCTCCCAGCCCTGGCTCCTTCTGCAAGACCCAAACAGATACCACAGGTATGGGCCATCCCCACACCTTCCCCTGCCCTCCTGCTGCACTGTGAGAGATTCACCAGGCAGATCTGAGCTGCAAAGGCTCCCCTGCTCCAAAGGGTGGTGGAAATGGAGGGAGAGGACAGTGATTCTCTTGGAGACTCTGATCTGCACCCTTTCTGGCCGATGGTGCTCCCTCTGCAGCCCCGTGTGCTGCTCTCCAGGCACCGTGCTGGAAGCTGACATGGATATCAGTCTGAGCTAAGCAGTTTGCACACCAGCCCCGCTGCCATTCAACTATCCACAATTAATTAAATTCAGATAGATATGCAGCTCAAAATATTTTATTAAACCTTATGCCAAGGACATTCCTGAAAGTCCACAGGGCTTTATTTAAGTGGAGTTTTGAACCTCAGGATTTTGGCATGTTAATCTGAAATGCAGGCCAGGAAAAGAAGTTTCATATTATGTATGAATCAGTAATTATTCTATTTTTTTATTTTGTTTAGTGAATAATTTTTAAAGCAAAGCTTCAAAATGTATAAAGTAGCTACTTCTCACAACACTACGAGTTGGGTCAAAGCATGTCTATCTCTGACCTGTGATCAGAACCAGGCCATTGATAAAGGCTTTTTGTTTTCCCCCAGCTCAAAACTAAACGCTCTTTTTTTCCCCTTTCTTCTCAGCACCCTGCTCCCCAAACCTGCAAACCAAAACTCTCCTTTGTAAAGGAAGGGGAGCAGAGGTTCAGACATTCATTGCATTTTAGAACTGCCTCTTCTAAATTAGCATATGTAATTAAACATACTCTGTATCAGAAAGGTTTTTCCATCAGTATTAAACACACAATTAGTGCAACTACCGTCAGTATCAAAACCCAATTGTGCCCAAATTGTACAATTTCTATAAACAATCTTTCTATAGACAATCTTTCTGAAAAGATTCTTATATAGGCAGTAATAAAACATCAGATTTTTTGAAGAATGTCTGTCCTGTCACCACTCCCTGTGCAGCTAATGAGGCCAGGATTCTAATTTTTACAAGGAAAGATAGAAATTACACCTAAAATTATCACTGGCACAGAGTTTCAGGTTTTGAATTCCACCATGTTAAGCAAAATGTCCAGTGTAATACAAATGTACAGTGAAAAGACGAGGCAGCAGAACTGGATTCTTATCTTTTCTAATGTCCTTTGTAATTTATAGTAAATTTATGAATTTTTCACTTTTTTCCCAGTTGGAGTAGAGTAAATGATGAAAGAAAAATCAGATCAAATTGTGCTATATGAGGGTGAGGTGTATGTACCATAATATATATTCAAAAACTACTTCTTGAGATCATAACCTTTGTTTCTGAGTGGCAGAAATAAAAATAATGACCCCGTTATTGCTGGTATAGTAACTCTGACACTCAGTTTGTGCCAAGCTACGTTGTGATAGTACAGGGAGATGAGTGAATTAATGTGTACACAGATTTCTCTTTATAAATAGATCATTCCAAACCAGCAAGGAACCAGATAAAGTGACATACTTACTGTTGCAGGCACTCATCTGACAAGACCTTACAAGCAGTGAAGGAGACAGACCACTACACATTGATCCATTTAATGTGACATATTGGCCCTTTGCTGTTAAGTTTTGGCAGGCAAGTTTCCTCCTCTGGATTCCAACACCGCAGCTCACTGAGCACTGTGAAAGGAAGGATGCAGTCAGGCTAAACTTGGTGCTCCATACCACAGATGCTAATTTTAAACTAGTTTTTTTTGGGTTGTTTTTTTTTTTTAATTTAATTTTTTAAATTTCTTAGTTCTGACAGAGTACACACGCTCTACTTCATAGGAATCCTTGTGTTATCTAGTTATCAGACTCTAATATTAGTTATTAAACTCTCTCCACTTTTCCAGGCAATAAGAATATAAGACAAATAGTTTTTCCAGCCAGCAAGTCAGGAATTAAAATAACATGACAGTGTTTATGTCCAGCCATGGGCAGAACAGAGCAATGAGATCTGGTATCTGAGAGAAACAATTCAGCAGGTCCTAAACAGTCTCTGCCAAGTCTCTCAACCCTCTCTCTTAGGTTGTATTGCATGGACCTGTAATTGCAGCTTCTAAATTCAATTTTCTAAATCATTTTGAATGGGGAGTGGCAGCAAGCTTGCATTGAACAGGAAAGGAGGAGGATGTATTTCAGAATAATGCAAAGATTTGCTTTTTGCAATCTGCACCACGTCTGGTAGAAAGCATGCAGGTCATTGCAGCCTGTCCTTCAGTGACTGAAACACTGCCCAGGAGGGGGCTGTGGCCAGTCTGGTTGCAGGCAGGGATGCACAGTTCAGTGCAGCCCTTGTGAAAGCTCCAGCTGCCCTGGCAATTTACTACTCCAAACAGCTCGTTCACCCAGGCAGAAATCCTTAGAGCTTCTGTTGGAATGGAGGGTTTTGGTTCACCATTTCTGGGGTTTGCTTACCTTGGACCATTCTCCAAAGACCAGCTGAGGAGGACAATCAACTTTTGCACATGGTTTACTCGCTGGCAGTTTGGGTTCCTGGCAGGTGTCATCAGGGTGTTTCAGGAAGCTTCCATCCGTCAGCAGCTGCTTACAGGACACTCTGCGGGTCTGAATCCCTCCTCCACAAGTACGTGAGCACTAAGGAGGAGAAGAGTCAAACACAGCATTTACACCTGCATGGACATCTGTGCTCTTGGAAAATGACATCTACTTGCAATGGAAAATCAAGCAGCTCAAAAAACTCGTCTGTTAAAATATTTAACACATGAGAGATGAGGAGACCTGGAGTTCAAAAGTCAAAACGTACCACCTGAATGCAAGCAAGTAGTAGAAATCTTAGAGAAAAACATGCAACTTCTGCATGATCTATGTCTCTCACCAGTTAATACATAAAAAAAAAAAAAAAAAAGAGAGGGTAACAGTGTTTAGAGAGCACAGGGAGAGAGACGATGCATGGAATAAGTGGTACCCAGCTTCTGAAATCCTAACAAGGACTTCCACTTCATCCTGTGACTACCCATTGGCACAGGAGTCTAAAGTAGCTTTTGAGCCTGGGTTAGCTCGATCTAATGGTGCAAGCTGAAACACACACAGAAGGTTGGGAGCTGCCTTCCATGCTGGGCAGTTTCAAGTCCCTGGCCAGAGGAACACATTTAAACCCTTTCTGTGACCCAGCCGTACCTGTTGCCATTCCTCAGCGTGCCAAGCAGGGGGACAATCGATCTGGTTACAGGCTTGTAAAGAGTGAGGCTTTGGGTCTTTGCACTCCTGGGCAGCAGGAGCAGCTGCCCCGGGCTGCTGGCAGGACACGTCCCTCGTCTGGATGCCGACCCCGCAGGTCGCCGAGCAGCGGCTCCAGGGGCCGCTCTGCCACCTGTCCCAAAAACACAGCCAAAAGCTCACCTTGAGCAACCCACCTCACACTGGGGAAGGAACGGTCTCACCCCAACAGAGCCCAGCAAAAAGCACAGCTGCAGCCACAGTGATTGATCGACGGCTGAAAACATCCCTTTGGCTCGGCTGGAGCGCAAAATTATGAACTGGATTTATAAACTCGCAGGTAACAAGCAAATGCAGGATTTATTAACAATAAAGTATTAAACAGTCATTTTCAGACAAAGTTAACGCCAGTATTTACCTTCAGAGCGCTCCTCTTAAAAACCAGCCTGTTGGCAACCTGCCGATGTTTACATTTGTAAATGTAAATATGTAAATAGACCTTTCTTACATTTACAAAACTTCCTTGAAATGTGTACATGTTTTCTATAAAACATCCTGTTCTCGTTAACTTCTTCCCTACATTTAGCAAGAGCAGGTTTCTGCAAACACATAGAAACAATTTGCAAAGGATCTGGGACGTCAGAGATCAAAAATGGGTAAATAAGGCAGTACACACCAAAATTTCACATATGGCCCCTTCCAGTGATCAAATGACCTAGAGGTTTTCTTGGATTTGGACTGGGTTTGTTCTTTCCCCAGAATCTCCAAATAAACATAAGAACTATGTGGGGCTACTAAAGAAGCATTAAATTAAGGTACCTTTAAATCATAATTTCTTTTTTTTTTCCTCCATTCGGTAAAGATAAAAAGTAAATATTCTCGGCTCTTTTTTTGTGAAATATCCTCAAAATTTTCCTTCTACCACTAGGAGAGTTAAGGCTCTTTTTCCAGCTCTGGCAGACATTCAACACGGAAGAGATTTATTTCAGAAAACGTCCCCTATTTCATCAGCGAGATACGAAGAGTGGAAAAGGAGCGAACAAGACCAAAAAAACACCCCAACCCCAAAACCTTGTTGAAAACAGAAGTAGTGAAATTTCATCCCAAAGCACGACCACAGCCCTGCAATCTGAACCCTTTCTGAGAAAGCCAACGTTTCTTTAAGTCCCATTAACCCTTCCTTTGCCACCGAACTATTTCATTATTGCAGGGTACCTCGGAGGGCAGAGCTTCGTGTTGCAGGTCCGAGTCATCGGGGGTGGCCTCTTGGAATTGTCACACAGGGTTTCATTGACACCTTGTTTTGTCTCTACGTGCAGACACATGGCAATGGCTTCCTGCGTGCCTGCATTCAAAAGGAAAACACTCATGAAACGACGAAGGTGGAACAGATTTCTGTAACTCTTACTCTTGAATAATAGCCAGCCAAAAAGCTCTGAGCACTGAGTTAGACGGCAGGCTTAAAAGTAACATCTCAAGCAAAAAGGAACACAGAGGCAGCTTATGTATTTAATGCTCAAAAGGTATTTGTGAATTGTATCTTTACTTTACTTCTGTGATATTTAAAAGGCTCGATTTTGGCATTCTACCTCTCTGAAAACAAAAAAAAAAAAAAAAAAGGGTTTCTGTCAAGCCACCACCAGAGGCTGCATCAGGTTCTGTAATGGTCCTAAGCCGACTGCTACGTTCATTGCCAAAATCAGGCTAAAAGTGATTCCTTCTCACTTACCTTGCCTTTAATAAAGAGCTAAAGATCTGCAAAATTTACTGTAAAAACGCGGAAAACTTGCAAAGCTATAGGCAGGAGAAACGTTCTGTGTTTAGTCAGCCATTCTCAGTGGCCAAGAGATGCAATGGTTTTGCTGAAGGCAGCAAATCTGACCCAGCCTAGAGCTTTCCTCACTCGTTACCATTCTTGGCACCTTCTGATCTGCAGCTCTTGCTACCTGGATCTTATTACTAAAGCATGGAAGATTACTAATGCTCAAATTTCTATGAGTCAAAATGAAAAGCAATATAAGTTTCCTTTAGAACAAGACAGCTTAGTGAATACACATTCTGTGAACTACTTCTATTTTAAACCTATGCAATTATCCAATTTTATATATCATATTTTTTAGTATGAAAGCCTTGCTCAGTTTCAAAGCTCACTCACATGCACATTAAATACAAGATGGTTGTGATGTGCCTGGGGGACTCTGTGTATCTGGGATGTTCTACACAAGCAACGCTGATGATCAAAATCCTATAGAACAAAAGAGCTGACATCATAACATACCTATATTGTTTCCAGGTAAAAATGTCTCTCAAAGAGTTACAGTTGCAGAGAATTTAAATCCATTTCCTTCTTATCTTTCACTTATCTTCAGTGATTTTGTAAGAACACTGCTGACCATCAGCCATCCTGATTCCAGTGGGCTGGAATACCCAACCCTCAAAGTTCCACCCCCAGGCCAGTATTTCTCTCCTGTACACAAGTACTGTCATTTTTTTCCATAAACCAAAGATGTTCCCTCCATCTATAAATGATTTTGACTCAGTCCAGTGTATCAGCCAGCCCAGGCCACAATCCCACTTGAGCCAGTCCAACTACTTGAGACACCTCAGCAGGGGTAAACCAGCAGCAATTTTCAGAATAACACAGATTCTGATTTCTTTCAGGCTCTCTGGTACACCTCGAGATCCCCTCTGGGACTCATTTGCAGTTCAGAAAGACCTTGTTACATAAATGTTTTGACTACATCTACAAAGTGATGAATTTTTATAGAACAAAAGACCTGACCTTAAATATGAGTGACAACCTATTCAGTTCTCTTGTATCAAAGTATTGATAATTATGTTAACATAGAACACACGCACGGTGGGAAAAGTATTTTACTAGTCAGGGTGAGAATAAATAATTAACAACAAATACCCTGACTGTAATGCAGACATGAAAATTCCAGAAGATGACAAAGCAATAAATATCTTTTATGTTACAGAAGTAGGGGAATCAAAAGTTTTCTTTCCAATCAGTCCTCAAGTGTTCGTTTAACAGGAGCAGCTTCCCTTTCCCCTCACACAGGAAATGCACGTTTGACTATCTACAGGGGAGAAGGAAGTGTTTAGAAACAGATTTGCCTTACCAGACAAGTAATCAAGTTCATGTCAAGAACCCAAATAATCTGTTTATTAGGTCAAAATCTATCCTATGCTATCCAAGCTTTAGCTTTGCTGACCTCACTGTGTTCCTGAGAGAAAACCACGCTCCAAGGTGATGCTGCTGCTCTGGAACAGGTTACAGTCGATAGAATCATCTTGATATCTCCCACAAAGGAGGGGAAGGAAATGAACTTCCCTTCAGACCATCTAAATTGGCAATAATGTCATGGGAACTTTTTATCTTGGTGTCACATAGGCTAAATCGGCCAGCCAAGTGAACAAAAGGCGTGTCATAGCAGGTGATGGGGTCTGACTACAAATTGCCACCTGGAGTTCATTGAGCCATTCCTGCCTAGCTTTAATCACGTTAAGAGAAGAAAATGTTGATATGTGGTGTGTTTTTCATTTGACTGAAGTACAGGGCACAAACTGCATTAGCAATTCTTCCCCACAGGGGCCTCAAGGAAGGAAAACTTGCACCCTGTTTTGATGCTGTAAGCACAAAATAGATACTAAAGAGTTGTTAAAAACCTACCAAGAAGTCCCTTCCTGGTCCTTCGAGCTCAGCTCAAGAACTCTATTCAACAAATAACTGCATTTAATTGATGTTACATTTGCTTGAACTTATCTGTCAAAATGTCTTCACAATTAATCAGATTTCTCACCCCAAACTATAATTTTCCATTAGCTGGGAACTTCAATCGCTGATAAACTTATTCTACGTCGATTGGAAAATGGAAAAATCTATTATTCAAACAAGCAAAGTTTTATATGTATGACTTTCTTGGCTTGTAATATAAACATAGTAGATAATTTAACTAAAACATTATGTATGCAGCAGGGAGCATTAAGTATTTTTACAGTAATCTGATGCACTATTGTAGTAATTACCCTACTATTCAGTGAAATAGAATATTTTCTATTTTAACCCAGCATTCAAACCACATACATTTACATTCTTTTACAATCTCTTCTGTGCGATGAAATACACAGTGCTTCAAGCTGTGTTAAAAGATCAAAATGCTTGAATTTAGCCCAGAATTTTTGCTCCTGCCTTTTTAAAGCACAAAGAAAACGGAGGTGGAAAGCTACTGTGCAAATGTTAAGAAGGTGGATCTATTCTCTCTACCTGCAAGAGGAAGGACAACCATTTATTTACATCAGGTGGTCTCAGTTTGGTGGCTTCTTAAAAATACGTACTGTAAGTTGAAAAATAACTCAGAAGACATGCCAAATTCTACACATCCTCGAGCCTCTCTGTGCATCTATTTTGCACTTCTGTAAGAGAGTAAACAACATCTGCTGCTAATGAAACAAACGACACGAGTGACCTGTTATCGAGGTGACTCCAACACCAGTTGAGAGCAAATTCTCTCAGCTTTATATGCGAGTCTCTGAGCGGTCATTGTTTTTCTTAGAGCCCTTAAGTTTGGCTGGAATCCATTAATATTCTAAGAAGCTCAGGTTTCTCATAAATAAAATGGTAAACTTTTAGCCCCTATGGTCCAGACAAAAGCCTGAAAACCAAACTTGACTGCACCCTGAAGTTACCAAAGCCACAGAGGAAATAACAGGAAGCGTGTAGGTTATTTATTGCTTAATGTCATTATTTTTAGGCCAATGTAATGACTTTAGGTGGCCCAAATAATAATTTTTGATGCATATGGAGTATAAATAATAATAATAATAATTACATTTAACCACCAAAATCTGCCTCTTGCAACTAAAGGTCTAAAATGTTCAGTGATTTTTAAGATGGAAAACATCCCTTCAAAATATTGTTGAGTGGTTAAATGATTGACAACACTAAAGATGTGCTACAGATTACAACAAAAACATTTCAGGCTTACTCTTTATTCTCATAATGACCACTAATTCCCTACTGATAGTATTATGAAAATTAAACTTACATCTGGGACTCTCACATCACGGCCAAAGTTCTTCAGATTTAAAAAAGAAAACAAAAACAAAAACAAAGAAACCCAAAAAAACACTCTGGGAAAATGAAGGCAAATTTTGAGATCCCCAAGCACACAGTTGGCTTGTTTTCAGTTTGGGATTTCTTCAGGCACTGAATATTAAACCAGATCTTTAGATTTCAGAATGGTTACAGAGCTTCCTATGGGTATTAAAGGTGATCTCTGCCTGTGACTAACAGGCCTCGACAACTTTTATTTACACTCGTGGAAAGACTGATGAAGGAAGCATTAATTAAGCTAAAAAAGCATAATACAACACGGCTGCTCTCAAAACCTCCACTTGTTTGGCTCTTCACGTGCTGTGTGAGAAGCCACAGAG
This sequence comes from Mohoua ochrocephala, assembly GCA_013398855.1. Lineage (NCBI taxonomy): Eukaryota > Metazoa > Chordata > Aves > Passeriformes > Acanthizidae > Mohoua > Mohoua ochrocephala. The sequence goes on along the minus strand of VZTA01019351.1, from coordinate 55,240 downwards.
GTTTGGTGCACAAAGCACACAAGTGGCACAAGACTGGCGTGACTTTTGCTCTAGAACTGGGAAGATGGTGTTTGATAACGCCTGGCAAATCACTCTCTGTAAGTCTAATACCCAAAAAAACCCCCAATGTTTCCATCTGCATTTTTTCATCTGCTTTGCAGAGGGACCAGAGGAGACTGAATTACAAGTCTAGTCTGTATGAGGATTAAAAAAAAGGTGCAAGTGACAAGCTCTGAAAGAGAGATTCGGACTTTGCTCAAAGAGTGGCTATAAAGCTTTCCAGCCTACCCTGCAGACTTTCTCCTCATTCAGAAAGAGTTAAGCACTAAGAAATGGGGGTAGGGAGTACTGAGGATACAGAAATCCACAGGAATTTGTTTTAATAGCCACTGCTAGATGCATGCATGCTAGAGAAAAAGTACCTAATATAATTTACATTACACTGGGTTATTCCAAACTCAGACAACATTTATTTCTTGTAACGAAAGAGTTCATCTAATTGAAATGAGATTTGAACATAAAACTTAGCAGAAATGGATCAGCTCCTTTGAACTACACAATGGAAAAATAGTAGACAGTGAGATCATTAGTTAGTACGTTGCAGTGAGCTGGAAACAGAAGAGATGTCTGGTTCCCTTAAAACTATTTATCGGCAGGTAATTTTTGGTCTGTTTGAAAGCCTTTGCCAAGGCAGCCAGAAGACCAGAGCTGATAGAAAGGAAAAATCACCTAACTAGCACAGCAACATGGGGGCTTCTGAAGCTGCTCATTGATAAAATACCCTGACAACTTCCCACGTTTCCCAGGAGCATCACACAAGGAAAACGTCTAGACACAGTACCAGTGATACCACAGAAGTCTGAAAAGCACAAACAGATACTGTCTTTCAAGCTTCTTCAAGTGAGTCATTTCTACTGCATGGCAAACAAATTGTTAGATTGCTATGAACACCTATAGGACAATTCTGGGTCAGGGAACTTCAGAAATTCATGAAAGGGTCAGAAGTCAACAATAGAATTCATGCTCGGCTCCCTCAGGAAAAAAATTAGGCTGAACACGAGATTCTGCTCATCAGTCATTTTGAAGTTCCTTCCAATGAAACTGCTGTGTTCAGTACAGGCTCCTTATATTGCTGTCAGCCTGCACACCAAGTGCAAGTTTTTATGGGGATGCTTCTGCATGGACAAACTCACCCTTGGAGATGCAGAATGCAAACATGCACACGTGCAACAGCAGGCAAAGACCAGAGATTATTTCAGGATATCTGATGATGCCCTCAAAATTCAAAAATCTTGGCGTTTTAGAACACCTCTGGCAAAGAAATTGGCTAAAAAGCAGTCAAGTGGATTTAGGATAGCAAGAAAATGGTTGTGTGTTACAAAAATCAGTTGAGATACCAGAACTACAAATTTAGAATTGATGAAAGGTTTGTTTCTGCCTTACAGCACGATTTCCTTATTTCAAAACACATTTCTCTTATCAAAATATGAAACAGAGACACTCAGCCACAGCAGCTGTCACTACCATCTCACGTTTATACAAACACACTTGGACTGCAGTCAGTCTCTCCTCCCTTGCCAGTCACAATGCCCAGTGCGGGTAGCGCAGGGAATGGGATGTTCCAGCTTTTGTGATCACAGGTGCTGTTATTCCTGTGGATCAACCCCCTCAGCCAACAGCGGTGTTAAATGATAAAGGAGGCACTATCAGTCACTTACCATCCTGCTGGTCCCATGCTGGGGCATCCCTCCCAGCTTCTGTCTTCCAGGTTTGAGCTGGTGCATAGCACAAAGGAGGCTGCTGTCTGTGAGCTCTATCTCGCTCCCTGCTTCCCAATTGTTGCTGTTTTCCCTTTTTCTACATTTTTTATTTCTTCTATGGGTACAACTGTCTTCACTTCCCACTGATGTCAGCAGTCCTGTCATACATAGGTGTGTTCACAATTCCACTGCCTCCACTTAACACTTCATAACTCACTTTGTGTTCAGTCCCAAAGTACAGTAAGTAGTAGCAACACCAGCAGCCTTGTCTGGTAACATGTACTTACGACGACAGGGAGATTCGATTACATCCAGGAAGGAATGTGCCTAACTACTTGCAGACAGATGTATGGCACGGAGCTCCTAGGGAGTGATACAGTGCACCGAGACCGAAACCAGCTCCCCGCTTTGATCTTCACGCCGGTCAGGCTGGAAGCAAGTCTCCCTAATTACAACTTTGTATTCCTACTGTTCTGCAGAAAATGGCAGCATTTTGGCAGGAAAGGATTAAACACGGGAATTTTTACTCTGAAACCATACGCTTTTGGTTCCTAGGAAAAGGTAGAGCATCCAAACATTCCCACCACTGGTGCATCAAACATGCTGGTACCACAGCTGGCCTGGCAGCCGACACTCCTGCAGCAGCAAGACTAAAGCAAGTTGCTGCATCAACTTCCTGCACCTTACTTAACCCAGCAAGTGTTTGATAAAGCAAAGTAGTTTGAAATAAGCTATTGATGACCAAAAAGATGTTAAAGCTTGTAGCTGCAGGTTTTCCTACAGATCAACAGAGCTACTTTAGGGTAACACCAACAGGAGATGCAACAATACCAAACAACGCCAAATTCTTACAGCTCAGGATAAATTAAGGTAAAAGGTACCTCCAAGACACGTGGCTGAACACGGAGTAAACCCAATGTATTCCCAGTCGTAAATCACACTGCCATCTTCAGCACGAGGAGATTCCGGCGTGTAGGGGACGGGATCACTGTCACAGGACACCTGGTGACAGACTCGCTCTGTTGGTGGCTTCACATCTTCGCATTCCTCCTCGGGCAGCTCGACCTCGGTCTGAGTGAACGCGAGCAGGATCCGGCACCTCACATCTCTCACCTGGATGCCGCTGCCACACGTGGCACTGCACGGAGACCAGGGCTCGGGGATAAACCTGCAAATCATCACAGCACTGCCATTCATCCCCTGTAATTGTGTCTGTGTGTGCATAGTTAAAACACAGCCAACACACAAACCTGTGTTTATGCACAGAGCAGGCAATACGTGGTACTCACTGACGCTTAAATAGAACGCATAATCAAGTGTCTCAAGTCTTTCACTTGATTCTCATCCCAGACCATTTGCCAAAACTCACACAAGAAGATGCAGGAAAAGAGGAGAAAGAATCATGAGGAACAGGGAAAGCTGTGTCCTTTTCTTAGGAAAAAGGAAAACACCTAAATCTTTTCTCAGTCTCCTTCAGCAGGGAAAAAAGGGAGAAACACCAGGAAGATCTACCTATACAACATAAAATAGCTCCTCAGGCACACAGACTTGGGCATATGCCAAAAGTATATTTGCAATCTGCTTAAATTTGAGAGGCCCTCACCTTATGTCATACTAATAATCAGCAACCCGAGAGAGGAGAAGCACTTTTCAAATGGAGCCGTATCCAGTGCACGCCACCGCAGGCTGCTCTTCAGATTCAATCCTGCAAGCAGCCTCTCATCTTCAATAAAGAGGTCTAACCAGTCTACAGTCCATCATTTTTATTAGAAAGAATTTATGCTCCTGATGAACTACAGTAAAATCTTGTTTTACAGGTCATGAATTTGTTATAATATTCTCTCACTTTGAGGGTCACATTAATATCTGAGAGTTATTTTCAAAATGGCACTGGAGCCAAGGGGTTGAATTTCATTAACAAAGTCATCCTGGGTGGCTCTGGGGTGTGCTTTATAAGAAATCAAATACAGAATTTCCTAGAACTTTTTTTCTTTCCCATGAAAAGGCTGCAGTTGCTCTTTATGATGTGTCCAAATGCAGCTGATGATCAAAACACCAGCGGGAGATACAGGAGGATAATTTGACCAATGTTAAAAATGTATTTGGAAAGAAAGATCCAAATTAGGATTCAAAGATTTGGCCTTATCTTGGATAAAGGATTATCTTTCCCTTTCTGCAGGAAAGCTGCCCTTACAAACACAAGAGCAGTTGTGTGAGACAAAAATCAGTATTTACTCTCTGCATACACAGTAAGCACAGAAAAATGTCAACAGTGTGGTTTGATTCTGTGCACAGTTTATCATCTTGCCAATAATTTCTTGCCAGTGTACACAGAGGAAGAATCAAACAGAAGGAAGGAGAACAGATGGGTGGATAACCTGTAAGGATACTCTAAGTCAGTCCTTGGGACAGTCACCCAGGCTGCGACTGGGGACAGACCCCAAAAAAAACTTTTTCCTGTGGAAAAGAGTATTCCCCTTTCCAGCAGAGGTTAAAAGGTTAACTGGTTATTCTTTAAGGAGATGTTAATGAAATACCTTTACAGCTCTACTACAAAGATAAATATACCTAAGGCCATCAAAGCTTCCTTGAACTGTCTGAGAATTTTTGTTAGAGCTGACTGGTCCTCAACAGACTTCAGGAAAGGGCACGTTATCCCCAGCTCCCCTTGACACCAAGAACTGCCAGTGCTCATCCCTTCACAAGCCTGACCACCTCCCACAGTGGCCATATTGATTTTTATTGGAAGGATACTATCAAAAGAGTGGATGACTGTGTCCTACAGTGACCAAATCTGAGCAAATGCCAGGTTAGGTACAACCTAAGAGCCCCCTGAGCCCGATGGCACAGCTGGTGGGGGTCAACGTCCAGATGCTTTTGATGACAAATCCCAATGAATATTCTGTGGGAAAAGCTGCAAAAGAAGGCTTTCTCTTACCCCAACAGATAGAATCAGCTTAACCCTGGAACATCAGATCTCACAGCCTTTTCAAAGACAACCATGCAAACCACCTAGGGTGGCAAAATCACCCTCATCCAATGAAATGCTTAAGCATGAGCCCAACTTAAGCATATTAGCTGTGCTTTGAAGTCAATAGGATGATAATGTGTTCAGAGGGAAACTTGTGCTTAAGTGCTTTATTGGATCAAGGCCAGTGTGCACAGGCTTAACAGAATGATTACTTTCTTCTCCTTCTCTCTAAAAAAAAAAATAAAAATTGAGTCCATTTATACTTAGGTACCTAATTGGAAAAATAAAATTGATGGACATTTATAGCTGAAAAGAGTTGGTTGGTCTTCCAACCATACCTAAGTTTACAGTCTGAAAGTAATAACTTCTTTTGGTAAAAGCATGACAGCAGCATACCAGAGGCTAGTGTTAGTTTTGTACTGTTCACTGAGTGCATTTAAACATTCCGAAAATAATGTATTTCAAAAACATTCTTTTGAAATCCTGTATAAATTACAGGAAATTTTGAACCACAGCAATCATTTCACTCAGCAGCCAACTGATTTACAAAAAAAAAAAATCAGAAAATTCTAAGCATTTTTTTCCTTGACTTATAGCAAGCCTGTATTAGAATTGAGGTTTTCCTGTTGAATATTAGCGTCTGGTATTTTTTCAGTGAAGTGCAAGATAAAAAAAATGAACACACAAAATACTTTTGATTGTCTCTTGGCATTTGCTAAACTAGTCATGTGACTATTTACCTACTGAAATCCTAAACTATAAAACTTCTCTGAGGATGATCACATTCAAGTCACACTAAGTACCTTCAACAGAAGCCAATGGAGACTGCTAATATGAAAGCAGAGCAAGGAACCCACTGCACACTGAGAGAGCTGATTTTTATCTAAATTTTGAGTTCAGGCAGATGGGGGTTTTTTTTAATTTTTACTTTATATGGAACATGCAAAACCAAAGCCTGTGACAGGTCATTAAAGCAAACTCCATCGGCCTCAGATGGGAGGTATTTTGGCATTCACAGCATACACATGGTAATGCTTTGGACACAATACTTTCCTGAAGTAAACTCAGTCTGCCTTCAACGGGCACACACTCAGAGTCATCTCAGGTCAGGATTAAGAGGCATCAAAGTGCTTGTACTACAATGCTTTGTAGATCACCAGCAATTTATAATGGACAAGACAGTGGTAAGGGAAAATTTTCTGGAATCTCTAAGTTCATAGATGAGACTCCTCTTCTGATTTAAAAAAAAAAAAAAAAGGAAAAATGCAAATTTGAGCAGGTACCACATTTTATAATCAGCCTTTTTACCCAGTCATTCTTCCCAATGCTGCATTGAATGAAAATGCTCCCATACTCATCTGAGCAGGTATAAATAATGAACACAGCACAGATGCAGTGGAGGGCATGTCCATGCTGCAACGTTATCAGTCCTGCACTAATGGAAATGTGCATCCACCTGGCACATGCCGTAAAAGCAAGTGTAGGATGACCTGGGAAATGAAGCAGTGACCTAAACTAGTGATGATAAAACTGGGACAGAGCAGCCCAACTCAACCAAATCAAATCTGAACTGAAAACTGAACTCAGGGCGGCCCTCTGAAGCTTTCTAAAGACTTGGAAAACATGGTGTCTCTTGATTTTTTTTTATTTTCCTCATGATCATAGTTCTTGCTTTCAGTTAAGACAGGAAATGCCTAAATAACAAAAATAAAAAGGTTGCTCTTGCAATATTTCCAGTCCAATCCTAATGCACCAAGGGTCCTGGATAAAAGTCTAAAGAAGCATCTAAAATGCTGGCTGTTACCAAGCAGAACATCCATGCTGCTGGCACCCAACCCCTCGTTGCAGCACCACCCTTGCCTGCTCTGAACAGAGTCACACTGCTGGTTTTATCAGCCTCGAGGGTAATGTGCTGGACAAAATCACCAGCCCGTTTTCAGAGAAGGAGCTGTGAGAAATGGGTGATTCTCTGTCACCAAAGGCACAGTGGGGACGTGTCAGTGAAAATGACTCCAATGCAATAAGTGGGAACCTTTATGAGAAACACTGCATTTCACATCACTTTTTAGCTCATATTGCTGGAAAAATACATCCAGTTTTGAAAGCATTTTATTTTTTCCCTAAGCCATGACAGAGAAAGGCAGTTGAGGTGTCTATTTCTTTAACTTAGGAGTAATAAAAAAGATGCAAAAACTTGCTGGAGCTTCTCTGCGAATCCCACTGTAACTAAGAGGGCTCGAGGGAAGAACATTTAAAATAATGATTGGTATCAACTGTCATCACATTCCACAACTCAAAACTAAAAAGGTCAGACCTACATTTTTCTTGGCCTCACTTTAAGGACAGTCATTTTTTATTTTGCTAATAATAAAAAAAAAAAAAAAGAAGAAGCTTTTGAACGTTCCCCCTCTATGTAAATTCAGGACACCAGCCGTGGTAGACCACAGAGGCAGAAGTATTTATCTTCCACAAGCTACTTTTGGCATATCCATCACTTGTGGGTTCTAAAACACAGCTGCATTTATTCTCTTATTCATTATCAACTAAAATATCACACAAAAGCATAGAGAGACAGTTGTCATAAAAGGATGGACTAGGAGATGAGACTCCGTATTGTGGTTTAAATTTGGATGACAACACAACAACTAAAATTAAAAGTGATGGCATTTTACCAAGGAAATCATAAGTCTCCTGCTAGACAGAGGTGGGCTATGAGTTATCACTGTGCCATGTCTAAATTACAGAAAACAAAGTTAAACAGATCTGAACCAGAGGGAAATCTTGTTACAATTTATTCTGGGAGAAGTAACAATTTATTGTCACGGTTTCTTTTTAAATCTTAATCCCTGTCCCAAAAATCTGCCTCTAGCTGGAAAGGACCAGAGCAGTTTGGGCATGAGGTTTAAAGCACTGATGGAGAAACTCTCTGGCTGCAAACCATTATTGCCCACATGACCAACAGACAATCTGCAAGAAGGAATGAAGTCAGGCATCAGTTATTTCTCATTTCTCCTTACCTGCCAGCTTCCTTAGAAGACTAAAGAGCGAGCAGTTGGCAGCAGTAAAATGAAACTAATGGGGAATCTGGCTCCAGTGTTAGAGCTGGGTCCCAGGAGAGCCCGGAGAGCCCAGACTGGGAAGGCACAGCAGCTCAGCAGCCCCTCAGGAGTCGCTGGCAAGAAGTGGCTGGAGAAACCTTTTAGACTTAGGTGAAGATGCTTCTGGAAAACGTGAAGGGAAGTCTAAGGACAGGATGAGGATCATGAATGAAAGATGAAAAACATCTAGGTCTCCAAAGTGAAGAAGAAAAGGCTACAGTGGAATATGGGTCACAGCTAGGAAGGATGAATAACTTTCACTGTCAGGACGAGGCAACAAAGCAGCCCACGACAAAGTTTCCGGCTCAGCTCTGTTATATTCTACAGATCCTCTGAACGCTGTGTCCCTGCCAGTCCTCCCTTTCCTCTGTCAGACTGATGCTGAAGGATCCTAAAAACCCAGAAACTGCATTAGCTCATGGTTGCCACAGCAGGATTTTGTAATGCTAGAGATAATTTTCTTTATAGCTTCATGCTGAATCCTCTCTAGGAGTGACCTCATGTACCTTCATTCTGCTATCCTGACACTTAAAAGGCACATTTGATTGCATCACCCCCTTGGACAATCACACTTTATTTTTATATCTTTGCTACTACCCTGCCTGCATTCAGGGCCACTGATCTGGAGAGTGAAATAACCGCTCACAGTAGGTTGACACTTGACTTGAGAGGCTAAAGCAGTGAAAAGTTTAAACTACAGCCACCATAACTATATAAACACCTGTTTGGCAAGAGGTTTCTTCTGTGAGTCATTGCAGGTGTAAAGATTTTATTACTCATGATCACACCTGTTGCTGCATGTGTGCCAAAAATCAGGAATAGCTTGATGGAAGAAGAAAAATAAGCACAAGGCACATTCCGCTATCAGAGCAATATAAATCCAAAGGAACTGCATTAAGCTCATCTAAATTATTTCAAACTGACATTACTACAAGTGAGTGCAGAATGCAGCAAAGCACAATAAAATATTGTTCAAAATCTCACTGTATACAAAGTTAATACTTTTTAGAAATTTAAATACTTTCATGCCTATATATTGAATATATTACACATATAAACATATGTGTGTGTGTGAGTGTGTATGAAATGTACACAGGGGATATAAGGAATTGTGTGGCTGCCCTAACATACAAGGGTCAGGAACAAGTGTAGCAGGATTTAAGCTATGCTTTCATCCCCAGGACTCGCAGGGCTTAACCTCATCAGTTTTTAAGGGCACTCACGAAATCCAGATGTTATTTCACACATATACACATGTAAAATAGCACAACTGACCCCCACGGATGCAGCTAAGCACAGAGATCAGCAGGTTTTTCTCACTTACTTTATGCACTGGTCTCACCCCCCAAGGAAACCCTGGCAACCCTACAAAGAACCTCTTAAGTTTTAATACCACCACTACATTCTTGAGGTAACAGCTATGATCGGGATAAAACTAAAGTTATTTCATTTCTATCTGCTGAAACACCCCCACATGCATTAATTAGGGCTTAATTAGGCTAAATTAAGATCCCTTTGAATGCCTGGATGATATAGGGGCACTGTAATAGCGTAGCTCTGTGTCATCCAGAACAGGAGCTCCAGAAGCAAAGCTGTTGAGATGTAAAATTAGGAACAGCTCACCACAGGACTCATCTCCCATGGAGGGCCAACTGTCAAAGCAAACTGGGCAGCAACAATCATTCCAGAGATCTGCAAAACACGCTGGAAGTGTTTCTTTGCTGTAAAAGGCAGCATACTTACGTTGGCTCTTCTGAGACTGTTACGGTCTCTTCCATTTCGTGGGCCTGTTTAAACCATGGCAATTTTGCTTCCACAGGACTTTTTTCTGGTAGAGGAAAAAAAACCCCAAAACATTCAGTAATTGCTCCAAAATCAAAGCAAAATGTAGAAGTTAGCATTTGTAGTCACCTCAGAACTCCACAGCTTACACTGCTTATTGATCTAATGCTTTTGAAGGCACACTGGACAATAAACCAAAATTTACTAGAAAACTTCATCATGATGTTGGAGCTCCATTCTTTGTTTTAAATACGCAGAAATGGAGGAGGAAAAAGGAAAGTAGTTTGATTATAACTCGGTGAGCTGCTGAGTCACACGGAGAATGCTGACACATTTAATGAAAGCAAACAAGAAGATCTCAGGTGATGCATACGGAGTTTCATTCCCATTTCAAGTACTATTGGACAACTCCTCCTCCCTGTGCTAAGCTCATTAATTCTGGTTTTCCCAATTTGACCAGACTATATAGATTTAGTTGGCACATTCCCCTCATGACAGTCTGGCCACATTATCAGCAAAAAATATCAGCAGGGCACTTTTCCTAGCACCAATAATTAAAGTGCTTGCTTCTGCCAAAACTGAAAAAAACTCCCAGTAAATTCCAGCTTCTGGCATTTCTGAAAAAGGTTACCAGGGGCTTTTAATTCTCTGCACAAAAATGTAAAACAATAACAGACCCAGACAAAATTCCAGTTACCTTTTGGCTTGTAACACGGTATTGGCACGATGCACTCCTCTTTTATGTGCAGCTTGAGCTGCGGGTTGCAGCCCCCGACGTGCTGCCCGCGGTGGTCGATGCACAGCACGACGCGGTACCGCAAACCCCGGCCGCAGGTCACCGTGCACTGCAAGAGAGAGCATAAACCAGCTCGCCCTGCTTCCCCCCTGCATCTGCAAACCCTGCTCAAAAGGATGTTCCAAGCACCAAGGAGGTGCTCACTAAAGATTTCCCACACAGACGCACGGATTTGTCCCTGCACTGCTAGGGGAATAAGGAAAAGGTTGATGCTGGAAAGAAATGTCTCGGTTTTGGGAATGTGAAGTCGGTCTTGGGGTTCTGCAAAGTTTTTTCTGATTGGCAACAGTCTGAAACAGAAGTGGCTGTGCACGGAGAAGGCACTCTCTCACAGTGGTCATTTTCACTCAAAGCTGGGTCAGGGGAGCTGCATTTTCTACACTCTTGTGTCACTGATGTCATCTGGATGAACTAAGGAATTACAGGAGTGCTGAGCTATCTGTCTGTATCAGATAACCACGGCCAGGAGAAGTTGGCTTATGCTTTTGTTGCTATAATGAAAGGTAAGAATGCTGGAAACTCACCCTTGCAGACTTGCCAGCCCCTGACAGACATGCCTTTAACTATTACAGCCAGTGAAATACTACATTTATCAGGAGCTGAGACATAAATGACCTGACTGCAATGGGGCCTGACCTCTGTCTCTAACTTCTCCTCCATGCAAAGCAGGAATTCAACAGGCATAAGGAATTCTGCATGGATTCTTCTCCACACAGACACATTAACATTTTGATTATCAGGCAGAATTGCTTAGAGCAAGCTTTTCTCAGTACTATTGATTATCTTTCAGGGCTACACTTTTCTAACAGTCCTGTGCTCACAAATACACGGTAACACAAGACTAGAAGCTTTCTTTAGAAAACAAGAATAAAGGTCCAAATTAACTCACTTGAGACCATTCCATTGCCACCCACTTAGGACAATCAAACAGATTGCAGGTCTGAATGACTTTGGGCTTTGGGGCATACATGCATTTCCATTCCTCCACTTGCAGTATCTCTCCATGAATGGTCTCCTCCACACACACAAAACTCCTCCTCTGAATGCCACCTCCACAGGAAACTGAACATGCAGTCCACGGGTTATGTTCCCACCTGGAAAAAAAAACCTCATAAGGCTCTCATTCCACTAACCTCTATTAAAAATGCAAAATATTGAATCCAACCTTAAGTATCAATTAAAGCTCACCAGTTTGGTTGCTAGTTTATTTGCCACACACAAATACATTGACTCACAAACCTGCCTTGCATTATTCCAGGCTTAAATTCGTGTGCAAAATCAGAAGGAAAATAGAACTGCCAATGGAAGTATATTTCAAAACACAACTGAAACTCTTATTCTCATGCATAAGTTAGAAACTGTGAATACATTGAGTCTGATCACCGGAATGAATTTACTTGCAAATAGTCTAAATCATCTGAATAGAATGTTTTTGACAATTCATTTACATGATCACATAGACCCTTATTACCACTGTCAAAGGCCAACTAGCCCACGTATTTAAGATTCTATGAAGTCTGAAGACAAAGACAAATCTGGCCGTCCTGACTGAGGGTGTTATTACTTACAGTTGCTCATCATTGCCCACATCATTCAGACTACCCTTAAAAATATGCTCATGAAGGAATTTTTATGAGATTTCTGACAGTTTGGGTAAACCCTGCTGTTTCATATCAAACTGCCTTCATGCATAAGGACTGTGACGAAATTAAATTGTGGCAGGTACCATTTGGCTGGTCATCATTGCAGTTCTGCAAGAGTTTTCCACCCTCATTAAAACGCCATTGAATGACCTTGTATTCACACTTTCCAGCTTGCCTCAAGCAAAAGGCAGCTGCTCATCCATCTCAGCTGCTTTGGCTAACTCAGCTGACTCCTCCTGCAGCAGGGCAATGCACAGATTAAGGAAAATTTAGGATTAAAAAAGCCTGTGAATCAGCAGAGGTCCGGGGTAGTAGCCTCCAACAGAGAGATAATAAAAACCTGCTGGGAAGAAATATCTTCAAAATGGATATCTATTCACAATCTCAGACCAAACTACAATAAAGATGGAAAACATGGCACCATCTGAAGTGAGAACGACACGGAGATTTTTAGGCTACAAACTCAGTTCCATTCATCTCTTAGCATAAATGCACATTTAAGCAATCACCTCTCAAAAACCCCTAACTTCAATCATGTCCTGCTCCTGTCACATTTGGAGATAACGAGCTTCTATCAAAGCATTTGTCTACAGGTTCCAATGACCTCCACACAATATCTCCTCACCTTTCACCTCCTATCTCTTGCTGTCTTTCCACCACCCTCCCGAATCAAAGCCAAGCCCTTGGAAATTATTGAGCCCTGCAATACATCTTAAGGTTTAACTAACAAGACATTGATGAACCTTATCTCTATACTGCAATATCCCACCAAAATCAATTCATCAAGAGCAACTTGGCTATCATAAAAGGAAGGCATAATATCAGAGTCAATGAAGCAAAGGCCGATAAATCAAAGGCAAATTTAAGCAACCTACTTTTTGTGATGCAGCAGGTAAATCAAGGACACTTCCTATTTTAAGAAATTCATTAAGCTGCCTACAAAAACATATTAATCATGCTTAAGCTCAACAGAAGAATGAGTATGAAACACAGAGCAAGCCATGGGACATTAACCATGGAGTATCTACTCAAAAACATTCCGAATAAAGCTGTATGCTGAGATATCACATCACAAGAACAAAACACATCTGAAGAGCAAGAGTTACACTGTTCTTTGATTTAAATGAACGGCCAGTGTTAAGTAATTTTTCTTTTAAAAAAATCAGGAGCTAAAGAGCAATTAACTATTTTATGAATTAGCAGCTCATGGATTTATATATGTAAGGCTCACTGTGCTACATGTAATGTAAGGCTTGCGAGTGTTTATAGCATGAAGTTTTATAGTTGTTTTTCTTTATCTCATCAGTTTCAAACACACTCCAGATCCCACACTCCCACAAGCATTTTCAAGATGGAGTGAGGTCCATGGCTACTGGGGAAAAGGGGGGTCTTGGGCAAGCAGTCAAGGAGATGCTTTCCAGAACCCACAGCTGTCAAGGGATCCTCAACAGTCCAACAAGTCTGAAATAAGTGGAGGCATTCCAAAAGCTTTAAAAGAAAATTTTCATCCTGGGAAATTTTTCTATTTATTTCAAAAGAATTCTCCATCTGTAAAAATATTTCAGTGGGGCATTTACAACGCTAGCCACAGGAGAACTCTTTCAAGATCTTGTGGTGCACGCCACGACTTTCCCACAACTTCCTGGTGTGAATGGGAAAGCAGTGGCAAACACCACAGGGCTGCGAGGCAGCCTCCACATGGCCCTCGTGTCATGTAGGAGGTGTGAGGTGGGACTGCTGGTCAGGGTGAAGGAGCCTGCACAGCTTTGCTCCAGCATACATCCAGTGCTTTGGTTTTCTGCCTGTTTGCAAGAGCAATCCTGGGTCAGCATGCAAGAGACAGGTAAGGAAAGAAATGAAAAGAAAGCAGAGCCAGAGTAGGGTAATGCATTCCAGTTCCCTGCCAGGCAACAGCACAGGCAAATCCTGCTGCACTGAAGCAAGACTTGCACCCACGCTGGACCAGAGTCACCTCCTGATGCAGATAAACAAACTTTGAGCTGCTACTTTCTTTCAGAAATTCCTGCAAGAAAAGGTGTTTCTACACCTTTGTGGTGTTTCCTCACGAGCCCTCCCAGTACAGCCCAGCCTGTTTCCCCTCTCGTTCCTGCTTGGCTGCCCACTATTTTACAGTCCTCACTCTGAAGCATCACCCAGGAAGACCCTGATACCTTCTGACAGAACACACCGAGGTGCTGAAATGAGGTGGGCCTCTGTCTGTAGCTCTCAGTGTTTGAAATAAGAGAACCTGCCCACAGCTTTATCACAGACATAATCTATCTCACCACAGTGTCATGCAAACGTGCTGAGCGCAGTAAAGCACAGAAAGGGGGATTAAATTTCTCCTCCAAGTGGTCTCCAAGCCCTAAGTGGTTCAGAAGAGGAAATACTCCTGTAAATACATTAAGCTGAGTTCCAGGAGAGATCTGAAGTACAAAGGAATTGGCAGAAGAAATGGAAAGAGAGAGACACAGAATATAATTAGAGAACCCTACAGGATAAGGCTGTAGAGGAAAAAAAATCCCCATCTATGTATGAAAGCCAAAGCACCTCGCAGAACAGCAGATCCACAAGGACAAATTGCTACAGAAATAAACGATGACATTTATATCAGCTGTAATCAGTAGCTCCACTGAGCTGTGCAAGTCTATGATTTCATTCTTATTACTTCATATCTTTACTTCTTTAGAAAAATACACATTATTCATTACATGACATCATAAAGCAGAGGTTCAACTCAGATAAATATGCAACTAACTCATCAACTGTAATTCTTTACATTAAAAGCAAATGTGACTCAATACTCTTTAATCCTAACATTCTTTATAAAACATCTAAGGGTTCCTGAGAAGTTTTAAATCCTTGTAATTGATTCAGGTGCTAAAAAAGAAAAAAAAAGTAACAAACTGTGCTCTGATGACCTAATTTGAGGTAATAGATATTCCAACAATTCAGTATCTTGAAAGTGACACGTCATCTTTGATGACAATAAATAGACTGTAGATCTAAAGAAGAGAATGTTCAGACCTCTCAAGAGAAAAAGAATTTCCAGAATCCCGTAGAAAGCGAGATCTGTTCTATAAAATCTCATACACTGTCAAAATAAAAACCTTTCAAGGCAAGAATTCACACATGTAGTTTGAAGATGATGCTCTTCTCAGCACTACAGCCAGAAAAGGCTGAGGGGGACAACTGTTTATTTTAAAGAGTTCACATTGGTATTTTCAAGAAGAGCATAGTAACCTCTGACTGTTAAGCTCATCATCCAGAGCACACTAAAATAAATCACAACCTTCAGAAACGTTCATAGGACTGTTGTAAGCTTGCTCTCCTGTATAGCAAAATAAAAAATCAAAAGATGTTCCATTATCTTAGTACTGAAATGGTATGTTTGCAGTGCAAATTGTGCTAAAGCTGACACATGTGCTGTCCTGATTATACGTACCGAGGAAGTGGCTGGAAGTGATCATAGGGCATGATTTCTTTAAATCCATCACTGTCAAAAAAAACAAATATTGCATCATTGTTTCTCATACCCAAGGACTGTACATCAAGTACATGCTTTTGTGTGATCGTGCCTGAAGTAAGCAACTCCCAGTGTGAAATGAAGGAACCTTACTTCATTATGCATGAGCCTCATGGCAAACCTTATGACTTGTACAATCTTACCTTCTCTGCACGGATAAAGAACCATTCACCATACAGTTTCTCTATTTCATACCACCATAAAATATTGAATGAACAAGCCTCCAGCAGAGAAATTTATTATCAGTGATCCTTTAGGCCTGTGTTACTTCATTAACAAGAAAATATTCACATAGTCCTATCTGTAACAAAGACTGCTGAGGGATGTGAGTGTCAGTGAAATAAATGCACCACAGGATTTATCCTAAATAGGTCCTGAATGCTGCTTAGGACCCTTCTAGAGCTGTTTCTTTGAACTGCATAGCATAGAGCAGGCATAAAGCCTTACTTCCAGTGCTAAGAAATATGGTATTATATCCAGTAGTACTTTCCTTTTCCTGGCTGTATAAAGTAAATTTGTAAGGTAAAATATAATTACACCCTTTCTTTCCCCTAATTTTCCCACTCCAGCTTTGGAACATTTGGCACCCATTGCCATCAAGCGTTACTGAAGTCTTTCTGCTTCATACAGTGATCAACTCTCCAGGAAAAACTCTTGAAAGTCTGCACATCTATAACTGTTAGAGGTCACTATCAACGATTGTGTTCAACAGGAATGAAAGGAAATGGACAGTTTAGCTATAGGAAATGAAATCCATTGAGAGTGTTTCCTTTTCTTGCATATAACTCTAGCTCAGCCAGCTGGCATATTAATGTGAGGTTCTGGGACTTGATACTGTGATGTTATTTTAAGATTCTTTAGCACAGCCAGGAAACCTCACCAGACAATCCAAAAGTTAGTTTGAAATACTGTAGTGCAATTCAATACAATTTATGTGTACTATAGCCTTTACAATTTGGCACTAATATCCTGTGGCATTGGTACCACAAGGAGATTTACTTTGAATGTTTTTTTTTTTTTTAACTCCTAGTTTTGAAAAACCAAAACAAATAGACCCCAGCTTTAATTATTAAATTGTCAACACCACAGTACCAATGGAGAATCAAAGTTTTATGGTGGGTAAATGAATAAACCAAGCTAAACCCTGTGCAGAACTTGCACTGACTGGAGCTTCTGCGTGGTTGTTGGGACGTTCTGAATGGCAGCATCAATACATCCAAAAGCAGGCAAACCCTCTGTCCTCCTCACACAGAGCCTCACAAGAGCCTCATACTAGTGCTGTACTACTCAGCAACAGACAAAGCAGAATTAGCCCTTGAACAAATTGGTATTTACAACATCTCTGTATAAGCAAAATCCTCTATTCTGCAGCACTGAAGTGCCACCAATCCACTGGCAGAGGCATCAGCCTTCAACACATGCAATAACCAACCAAGATTTAGCAGCCTTAAAAAGAATTGAAATTAAGTAAATACAATTCCTTGTTCCTCACTAACTGGCGGTGTCACACACAAATTTATTTGCCATACAGACCTAGACGGGCAGGGATCCATGTTGCATTCTTTCAGCTTGGGCTTTGGTTTCTTGTTCTCTGGATGATAATGACAGTAGTGGTCAGGAACAACACGCTTCAGACGGATGTCCACGCACTCGGCTGAATTGAGCTGGTAACCTAAAGCAGAAGCAAAGTTAGTTTTTGTAATGGAGATAAAGCAAAACAGCTTTATCTCCCCATTGTATTAATTTTCTGTCTTACTCTTTTTTGGTTTGCTTTTAAACAAGGAAACACCGAGCAGGGAATGCACGACCAGACCTTCATTTAAGGCAATATAACAATTATATTAACCTGTGTTAACACTGGATGAGCTTCCAGCACTTCATTCTTCTTTATTCTAAGTATAAGAGTAAAGGCACACATATTTCCTTGTGATGCAGGAATACTTGTACAGCTCACCTGTCACAAGGCAAAACTACGAAGCCACATGGTTCTAGTACACGTTCCACAACTTAAAACTGCCCTCCTCCACAGAGGAGTCACCAGTATGTTGGAGAGCTATGTTACACAGTCATTCATGCTAAAAGAAATAAACACTTGAAACAGAAAGCCAGAGGATTTGAAGATGAGATCCAAAAACATTGCTAAGGAACTGCAGAAAACCAAGAAATAGGTTCAAGAACGTTCCGAGTCGAGGAGCCAGCAAAAGAAAGCTTTTGTTGTTTTCTTTTCAAGTAACTACTTGGTGAAAAACAAATAATAAAATATGTGTGGAGACTGGTTGCAAGAAGGGATCCGAGTTTCATAAACCACTAGGTTGATTTTTTGGCTAAGAAAAAAAGACTCATTCAAAAAAGCTTACTTGGACTTAAACTGAGGAGAGGAGGAGGATGTTCTGGTATGTGCAAAGCAAAAAAGTTTGAAACCACAAGAATTAAAATCAAACCAAGTCAACAAACTAATAGCACAAGTCCCAGTGCCTACTGAAAACGCTGAGTATCATATATCAATGGCTTCAGTTGTGTGTCTCTTGGCTGATCCAAAGTGTCATCATGCATGAGAGTGATAACCATAAAGAACTAAGCAGTTCCAGCGCTCCCAGCATCTACGTTTCAGTTCTTGTAAGCACTGAAAGGACCCAGAAGAAATGTCACTTGCGAACAAGAGAAAGAATTTTAAACCACTCTTATTCATCCAAGCTTGACTGTGCTTTCTGAGATGCCCCTTCCAACACATGGAGATCACAAAATTAAAGACAGAAGCAGCCTCCGTTCTTTTACTGCCAGTAAAAGACAATCTGGGCACTAAATTCACTTTAAGGTAACAGGTCAAAGGCAGGCAGCTGCAATACAACTTCCCTGCCTGCTCAGCAACGTGCCATTCCTAGCACTGCTGCTGTCGTGACTGAGCAGCTCAGTTTTCGTGCTTCTTCAGTTCCTGTCCTCCCCGAGGACTGCCAAGCCCCTCTGAGGAAGGTACCAGTTTTATATTATAGGCAAGCAGCTACAAAGCAGGGCTTTGAAAGCCCTGCATAATTTCAAAGAGATTGACGTGCAGCTATAATTTTCAAACCACAACAGCGGTCTGAATAAGGCTGGATTTGAGCCAATCCCTTTGAAGGTAAATACGTCCCTTGAGCTATCCAGTGTTTACACACAGTCCTCAAAAGTAACTGTGATGCTTTATACTTCTCTTCCCTTGTCAGATAGGTTAAGGAAAAAAAAATTATAAACACAGTGTGATGGAATCATCAGAGGATATGCATTGCCACTCACAGCTCCAGCAAGAATCACATGTGGTGAGGCCAAGTATCTCGTAAGATACAGTAGTTTCCTGTGGGACTGCATATCATACACATACACTGTCTGCATTTCAGATTACAGGGAGGTGCAAGTGCCAAAACGGATGGTCCTTCAAGAGATCCCCAGACTCTGCTCGTACTTTAAACATCTCTCACTCTCTTTATTCGTGTCCCAAGTAACTATTTAAACCATATTTGCTCTCTCCAGAAAACCCCTCCATCGGTATCAGCAGCATCCCGGTCTGTTTTCCAGGTGACCTGGGAAATGCTAGCTGAAGGGAATCTGCTATCTGCAGTGTCAAACAACACTCCTCCTACATGAGCCCACACTTCTTCTGCAGAACCAGACATGACAAGCAGTGGGCTGGGCTGGATGAGCTGTAGCAGAGCGGAGCTGCACTTCATCCAAGCTGCAGTGCTCAAACCAGGAGTAGATGCTACAGCACTCCATGTGCTGCTCCAGACACCACCAGAACTAAATGTCTAAGATCAGACAGCCAAAGGTACCGATAGCAGATGTTCTTTAAATTCTAGTTACTTATTCTGCTTTCTGTGTAACTAATTTCTCAACTAAATGTTCTAAAACGCTCCCTCATGTGTACCACTGAGGCCAGAAGCACCTTCTTTCTTCATCTCCTGATTATTCTTATTTTAAAATCTCATTGTGTTTCTTCGTTTTCTTTCCCCAAATATCCATTGGGGGTTGGAATTTTCCTTTTTGGATGTCCTAGTTTTATTTCTTAGCCAATGTTCTTACTCAAATGAACATCCTTTATGGAAAAACATGACTCCCAGTAACAACATGTAAAAAACCCCTGCGCTGATACCAGCTTAGCCAACCTACTTAGCTGCTGCTCTGTCATTTATTTTGCTAAGGAATTACCAGTGTGCAAAGAAACACAAACATTTAATCAATAAAAATGCCAAACGAAGGCTGTAAATCAGCTCCTTTTCATATTCAGCTGTTATCACTCCTGAGGAATTGCCATTACTTACCTCCTCCGCACGTCACTGTGCAGGGGAAGAACTCTGTTTGTCTCCACTGATGACTGATGGGTTGATAGAAGAAGAACTGAACCACACTCTCTTTTGATCCAGAGTACCTGGTCTGAAGAAATTTCCATTACAACGCACACATACACTGTACTCAACTGCTCATGCCATCTCAAAACACAGTTCATACATAACAGCAGCACAGAGTAAGATGATAACAGACATAAAACCTCTAGAAAGTCTAGAGCAGCCATTAAATTTAAGTTCCCAACAGTCAAACACTTGAATGTTGCTTTGTTTTTCAAATCACTCAAGGTATTAATGTGACTATTTGATTATCTATCCTTGAATAGCAAAGCTCCTAACTGTAATTCTTTTGGTTTATCTCTTTGTCAGCAAAAATTTTAAAATTTGCTGCAGAAAGAAGTCTCTAAGTGATCCAAGCACACTGATTCATAGTCAGGCAAGTCTAACTGCACATGATATTCGAGCTGCAAAAGGAAAAGTACTGAAATTCTATTTCTACAACGTGACAGATAAAGCCAAGTGGTGTGATAATACTGAAACATCTCTCATTTCCAATGGCAAACTGCATGAGTGTCTTCCTTTGGCAGGCAAATATTGATATGTTTCTACATCTAAATATCTTGATGTGTGATGCAAGCCATTGGTATTGTGTTCTGGATAGAAAAGAAATTTAAAAGGATTAGAAATGGTCAGTGGCTGGATCAGCAATGTCTGAGGGAGATCGTAGGGTGCTGCTGGAAGCAGTGCTCAGGTTCAGTAGGTGGCAGTCTGCAATTGGATTAGCTCAATCCACTGCACAGGGTCACTGTTATTCTTCCAGCAATATTTGAAACACAAATCCTGCCCATTTTTACCATTAAATATCCTGCGGTACTCTCCACCACAGGAAAGGCATTAATCTCGTAACATTTTAATTTGTTTGGATTTTCTTAGCATAAATGATCTCTGGACTGTAATTAGGATTTGTTACCTGCTAGCTAAAAGGTTTTGTTGTATTGCTACAACCTGATGGGCAGCCACCACTGCGTTGCACGTACTTGCAGTAACTCTGTGGATTTGTACATTCACACACCCCACCTTGATAATGAAATCTGCTCCAAGAGGTCCCTGGATCTTTATGATTTCCCTGTCCGTACTCTTCTGAAATTCAACTGTTGTATTTTCAATGACAAATGTTCCAGGAGCATTGAAACTGTGCTCTCCCTTTTCTCCTTGCAGCGTTTTCGACTCTATAACTAAAGAAGAAACATGCAATTAGCAAACTTGACCAGGTTTTTGTTTTCAAGAAAGTCAGAAGGCAATGGTTACAGCTTTGCCTAGCAAGTACCAGCTGCATATGTGCATTAAAAACACACCCAGAGTATCTGTGAGAATATTAACTGCTCCAGATTATAGGCTGATGGATAATTGCAAGACAAGTCAACACAGGCACGTCTGTCTGAACACACTATTCTTTCACATCAGCAGCACTTCTGAGACAGTTTTTCCTACACCAAGCGCTCTGTAACATTTGGTACAAGCAACAGATTGAGCAGCAAAAGCTGAAAGAAACTCAAAACTGATAGAATCAATACACAGAAAAATTCCTCGTACTTCCATGCAGCTCAAAAGCCAAGCAATCTGAGCAATCGGTCTCCAGAGAAGCCTGAACAGTGCCAAACCCACCTGACACTCACCTCAATACCTGCATCACTGTACCAAGACCATTAACTCGGCTCTGAGCATTTCCCATGTGAGGAAAAAGCAGGGCCAGGAGGTGGGCAGCTGCAGTGCTGCCGGGGGGGAGGGACGGCCCTTTCCCAGAACAGGTGGTGATGAAAACCCTTTCTGAATCGTTCTCTACTCCTTGGAAACAGATTAAACTAACAGCCCACAACCTCCAGAAGACAGATGAAGCATTTTAAGATTAAATGGCTTCCAGCAAACTGACTGAACTGTAAGTGGACAAAGCCAAAGGAAGATATTCATAACGCAGGTCAAATTTTGGGCTCTGCGCAATACAGCGTAGAGGCACGGCGAGATGCATGACTTGAAATGCACTGGTCTGGTTACAATCTACCAGAGCACTGCATGGGAAAAGCATGAATCTCAGATGAGCTCAAAGCAAGCTAAAAGGAATCTTTTGATGAGCTATAAATACCCTCTTTCTCCCACTGCCTTGCCTTTTTTGGTACTTTAAACAGAGTTACCTAAGTCAGGCTAGACCATTTAAGTTAAAAGCATCTGGTTTTACCTGCACTGAAAACATACTCTGGATGCTGCATCGTGAACTGTTTTCTTCCTTCACATTTTTAAAATAAACATGAATTCTGGAGCACCCCCAGCAAAGAGAATAAAGAAATTATAGAATGAATTAAATTCCTTGAAAAAGTACCAACATTATCCCAAGCTTCTAAGCATTAGGTTCCACTGTGCTCATAGGTATAACAAAGATCACATACATGGCTGGAAGGAAGTTTCAGGAAGGATTTGTTTCTAGGAAATGACTTTATGTTAATCACAGGGTATGAATCTAGCGGTGAATAAAATGTACTTTGTCCAAGAGAAAACATAAATCTCTAGGAATCAATGTGCCCCACTGTCCAACACATTTCCATTAGCAACAAATAGATATGAACTAATCCCAGAAAAAAACCCAAGTATTTAGATGATCAGTACATATTTCTTTTGTCACTTTTATGTAAGTTTTCTTTCCTGATTGCATCACAAAATAACCCTGTAAAATAGATGGAACTCTGCATTCCTGGATTAAGCTTCTGCAAGCCTTGATCCCAAACCTACACTGCTTAACAGTAAGTAATAATGCATGGTGCCTGTTATTGTCACATTTTTTTAAATAAGTGCAAAATCAAATCTCAAATACTTCCAACTCCAAATAAATTCAGCAAGATCCTCAGGAGCACAGGACCCCTTTGAAATTAGCATTTATGATTACAAGGAAAGGCATCCAGCTGGTGCAAAAAGATGACAAAAATGTTTATTTGGTGACCTGAGCTGCATTTCTGAAGACTCTCTTTACTAATTTTTTAATTAAAAAAACAGATTTATGTTCTCCTAAGCAGAAACCAAGAATATTGTTCAGCAACCAAGGACACAGTAACTCCCTGAGAGCTGGCACAGGTTTACATTAGAGCTACACTAGACGTGGATGCACATCATGTGTTTATTTGCCAGGTCCAGCTGCAGAGCTGTGGCCTGTGTCTCTGCAGGTCACACCCCTGAAGCTCAGAACAGCTGCTCAGGTTTCCCCTGTGTCACACAGGGAGATGAGGAGCTATTCCACTGCTCAGTGGATAACCTCTGATGCAATACATTCCTGCTCAGTGGTGTCTAGTGCTTGTCATCACAGGCTTTTAAACCAAGTGAAACCAAGCATTCAGTGTATTTAACACGTACATAACACAATGATGCTTATTAGGGAGTAATTCCTCCCCCAAAAACTATTCCTTTATTGATTTCAGAGCAGTAACTGGAATCAAAGGTTTGATCAACTGATAAGGTTTCTAAACCTTCTAGATAAGGTTTATAAAAGAATTCACCAAACAGTTATTTGTTCTGCAGGGTCCTGTTGTACTAAAGACCTGGGAAGCTTGACATCAGGAGTAAGCTTCCCCATCCTAAATCATTTCCTTGAGACTCCAGATGTGAAGAGTCACATGGACAGGGAATTCTCTTGAGTGCTCACCTGTTTCTGTGCCTAACAGGACAATCACCAGTGCCAAAGACCTACAACTATCCGTGTTTAGTTACTTCCCCTCCCTTGACAAAAATGGAAAATGCCTTGCCCAGCTGTGGATAAAAACCTCGAGGCTGAAGCCTCCCACTCTCTTGGTGGCAGGAAGAAGCAGGGCAGTGTGGCACAGGGAACCCACTGCAGGTAGGGAGGTGCATGGAAGAGTTCCCAAGGAAACAGCTCCTGCTCCCAGTGCAATGAAGAGCGAGCCATGGTGCTGCCCAAAAGCTGTTTCTTTTCTGTGATTCGTTTGTAGGTAGCACAATACAAAACAGGCATTCTTCTCAAAATGCAACAAGCAGCACTCTGAGCATCTGTCAAAGACAGAGCAGTGCACAAACCCACAGTCAAATGCTGTCACCTAATGCAAATCACTGTGAACGGAGAAAAAATTGACAAAAGGAAAAAAGTTTCAGTTCCTTTTAGTAAAGTTTAACCTCCCTAAGTTCACGAACTCAGTTATCTAGCATTAGCCACTTGTAAAAATATTAGCTTCTGGTTTTCCTGTTTCTTCTGCTGGAGGATTAATTTCAGTCTTCTTTTGATTCTAATGCTCTTAAAACAACTACTAGAAAAGCCATAATACTGTCCAAACCAAAAACAAAACCAACACAATGAAACATTTTATTCAGACTCATTTTTGTGCTAATTACCTGGTTATTTTCCACCAAATCTTTCACCAAACCCAAGCAGGCAGAAGTACAGGGGGGCCCTATTTGTTAAAAACCCAAAGTAACATCTTGGCTCTCTGATGGATCTGTTGCCTGTCTTGAAGTGCCCATAGACACAAACAAAAGTACTTAATCTATCCAGCTACAAAGAAACGCAGTCCTCACTCAAACACTGACTGCTGGTTGCAAAACAATGCTCAGAGCATTTGTTTCAAATCTTTTATGTGCTTCATCTCCAAGCACATTTCCATTTTTGATTAGTCCGGCAGCTGTGCTTTCCTGGAACGAGACCAGATCATAAACCCAGGATGAAGCACCACAGAACACAAGATAAAGGGAGGAGTGCCAGACACTCCATAGTGCTCCTCAAGTTTTTTGCTGTTGCTGCTGACTCTACTTGAAGGACAAATATATACTGGCAGCAAGAGGCAGTATAAAAATTTAACAATAAGTAGCCCCTGCTTCACCTGTTAAATTCAACTCCTTGCAAGCCAGGAAAAACATCTCTGACAAATGGAACCTGTAATAATAGGTGATTATTTTTAAAATTCTGGCTTTAATTATAGCAGCACACCCACACTGAAGTCGATGAAGTTGCAGACAAAGGATCATTTGGTATCTTCTGTTAAGTGACAAACCCCCACGAACACATAGTCTGGGAAGGTGGAGAAGCTCTTCTGGAGCATTGGCTCTTGGAGACCTGGCTATAAAGCCAGAAGCGATTGCCACCTCCTCTCCCCACAATAGCTCTCAGTTGTTCTTCACCTCTGCAATTTTAATTTTAGGTAAAAAGATGTCTAAAACCTCACAGATTTGCAAACAGATGTGCTGGTGGAAGTGGTTAAAGGAACATTTCACAATTCTCCTCCAGCTAGGGAGCGAACTAACAAAGGTAATGCCAAGCCACAGCTTCTTTACGGAGCCACCCTGGGTAGGAAGCCAGGAGCACTCTGTACTTAGTTACCGAGCTGCTGCTGCATTCCTCAGGAGCTTTCCAGAAATCCCCCAGGAGCCACTCAATCTAGTACTTTTTCCTCATACAAAGCTGAAAAAACAACTTCCTCCTGCAGAACTACTTAAGAAAGTCCAAGAGTCCTGACCTGAACTGGTCAGGATCACTCCTTCACACATCCCCTGCAACAGTTTTAGAGGAATATTATTTATTTCAATGTAAGTTCAGCTTTGTATATTTTTTATATCACTGGCATTTCCAGAAGTCATTGTCACTCTGGAGCTGTTCTGAAGTGGGAGTTTTATTGCATTTTTTTTCTTTGAAAGAACGTGACAATTTATTTTTGAAAGCAAACAAACGAATGAGCCATTTTCAAATAAAATGCATTTTTTACTTCCGCTTACATATCTCAGAGCTGAAGTTCTTTTCATTTCTATGACCCAGACTACATCTGCCAATTCTACAAATAAAAAATTGTTCAAAGTTAAATGAATGGTTTATTTCATTGCTTGGTATGGCAGCACCACTTACCATTGAAACCATTAATTCCCTATGCAAACTAGGCCTATGGATAAAGAAATTGCCATGAATGCTGCCATCAGCCTCATAAGAAAATACTGGAAACCGATTGTCTGACAGAATAGCAAACTGTTTCTCATTGGTGGCATGCAATGGCCAAAAGAATGACAAGGAAACAGGACTTGTGTAGTTGTTCTCCCTACTTCATTTGTACCTAGATCACTTGTCAGAGGCTTCAACAGAAATCTGGTGCTGAGTTATTGATTCCACACGTCATCCTCTGGAAGTATTTTGTTCTGCATGTTGTTTAAGAGTGTACTGTATTTGAGACACCTTATATTGGTTTAAACAGAAGGAATAGAAACCACCACTATGTATTCTATTTCTTTTTACCAAGCAGACTTCCCAGTGCTCTCTAGGAGCATCTCCAGGCTGGGTGTTAAGGATGGGAAGAGGAATCCAGGTATCAAGGTCATGATCTTACCCCATATTACCAAAGGCTGGATGAGTTCAGATACAAAGCTCTGTTTTTATCTTCTGCCTATGTATAAATAAATAAAACAGCTCAGTCATACCCAGGTGTGCTGGTCCTTTCAGGGTAATTCTCACACTGCGACTCCCATGTGGAACAGCAATCACAGTTTCTTCCCCTAGGAAAATCAAACAACTGGTTTAGAAGTTATCTTTCGTCAGGGAATTTGTACATCACACAATCAGACTGAAAACTGTCAAACGTGTCTAAGAAAATATTTCACAGCTTTCACAATTTTTCTATTAAAAATAATACCTTATTTTATTAAGTGCAGTGCACTGAGTCTGTTTGCTATGTCATGCAACTATTCTACGAATGGACCTGTAAATCTTGCTTGCTCTTGGAAAATAATTTGCTATTAACAATAACAACTGAAATGTCAGTAGTGTATTAGGAACATATTTACACTCTGTTGTCCTAGTTTTATTTCCTAATCACTGAATTGACATAAGGAATCTGCTAAGTAGTCCTTCCCCCTTACAAAAATCTGCAGCTGTTCAGTCTCATTTTGCCCACACCTCATTTCCTGCTGCAGGTCACAACTTTAATAAGTGGCAGGACTTACAGGAAATAAATCATCTACTTAACACTAACCCTTAACCAATTACAGACCAGTTAAGAGCAAGTACATAATAGCTATATGGTATATGTTATAACAGTGTCTGCATCTAACTTACCATATAAGATCATTTCTTCCAGTAAGAGGCTCAATTTAAAATGAACTATAAACCCCACCAGCCCCCAACAGGACATGTCAATACAAAACAGCTTGGGGCTGCCTGAAAGGCCTCTTCACATATAAACGTGCAACACACTTACTCCAGTGCCTTTTACAAAGGCAGAAAGTTATTACTTTTCATTTCAAACGTAGGAAGTCTGTGATTTGCCCGAGCAAACTGAGTTACCAGGCAAATCAACAGAGCAGAGATCTTCACTCCAACAAAAGCAGCGCTCGCAGAAAGGGGTATCCACAGGGACAGACAGAAGAAAAAGAAAGACCGAAGCATCCAAGGAGGAAAGCATCAATGTGCTGTCACCCACTCCTGCCATGGCCCAACTGTACAGCTTCTGTAAGGCAGGACCTGCCACAGGTGCCCACTGCAGGTACCCCCTGCACAAGATGCTCTGTTAATGACAGAACTAATGTAACTTCAGCGGCCGTGCAGAGGAAGTTGCTTTTTGCAGATTCAAAAAGTAATGTGTGTTGAAGGTCAGTGATGCACTGGCTCCAGAATTACTCATAAAATATTTAGAGGAAGAATCGTTGAGTTTAGTTTTAGCTAAAAAAGAGTTGAAAAATGTTTCTTTCCACTTCAAACCAGACCCCTTTATAGTAGATGCTAAATTATCAGCTTCTGGTTTACATCTCCTTAGCATAAGCATGATTTCCTGCCAAATGTTCAGAATACTTCAAGCAAATACTGCAATTATTTTTTCTGAAATAAACACCTTCTTATGTTACAGTTTTTATATCATCAATTTCTAGGAAGGACATTTAAATATAACAATTTATTTTGGACGTAATAAAATATGAGCTTTATTAATTTCATACTTGGGTATTCCACCAGAGTGAAAAATACTACAGTAAAACAATAACACAACTAAAGAGTCCTGGAAAAAACATTAACTACTGAACCACTTAATATCTTTTTGCATCTTGGTTTTTCATCAGAGGAATTGCTAAAGATAGCCAGGAGGTAGTGAGCGTGTATATCTTTAAAGTAAGGAAATAACCACTGAATTCACATGTGCTCGACAGTATTTGAGAGAAAGCAGGTTTGGGGGGCCCGTCTGTCCTTACTTGGTCGGGAATTGAATCCCATCCTGATAACAACCAACCACCAGAACCAGCACAAAACCTCGAAGGAAAGTCGATTATGACCGGTTCAGCACACAGGAACTGCTGCTCTGAAGGGGAACCGAGGGCAGCCGGTGCTCCACGGAGGCAGCCCGGGTTTGCAGATGTGCCCAGATGTGCAGGACTGCTCCTCTGGAGAACAACCCGGGCCGCCCTGCTGTGCTCCCCGCACCTCCCCACAGGCAGCTCCGCTCGCCCCGGCAGACCCTGCTGATCCCTTTTCAGGATGCCTCACATTCCTTTAGCAGTACTACAGACATTCCACCCTCACCGAAGCACTCTCTGATATGGTCCAAAAGTCTCACGGGGGTGCTAAATTTGGTGTTTCTCTGCGGCAGAGACAATATTACCAGAGAGTGTTTTATTTGCATTAGAGATGACTAAGCTCACTGCCACAGCAGCAGTCAACCTCTGCAGCCCACAGACCTGTCAAGAAGTCTGACAGCAGGAGATTTTTGTAACCTGACTGAGATAATTATGACCTAGAGCAGCCTTTCCTTGAGATGAAGTAAATTATAGGAAAAAATAAATGTGAAATGTTTGGACTTCAGAACAGAGATGACTATTTGGAAGAAATGGGACAGAACTGACCATAAGGGACTCCTCCTTCTCCTAGGGACAGCTTTGAAACAATAGTTATGGTTGTCCAGGTCTGGCTCCAAAACTATATATTCCAAAGGTCACCGGTTCTCAGCTGAATGTAATTCATATTCTTAAAGAAACACGAGGCTCTGCAAACCCATTTAAAATGATTATGCTGTACATTTCCCATTAAATCAGTAGGGTACACACTGCTAAAAGCAGTGAACTCTTACAAAAACATAAGGGGAAATTGCTACCCTGAAATCTATACAGAGAATTTTTGATTACCGTTTTTTTTCCCCTTGTAGTATTTCTGTCTCTTTGAAAGTTAATTGCTAACCTTTGTCTAAAGCTGAAAAAAAATTAGCCCAAAATCATGTGGAACATGCAGAAACACCAGACTCTAACATCTGAGCTTTGATTGAGGCTCACCTCAAAAACTGAGAAACAGGTGAGGTATTGTCTCTGTGTTCTAACACTGCTTCCAGGGCAGGGATTCCCAACAGCTCGGGACTCATCTCCCTCCACTCTCACCCAGGGACTCTCTCAGCAAATGTGTGCACACACTACACACAGCACTTGCTGATTAAGCTCCCGGATTGCTTTTACTTTAGATGGCAAGGTTTGATCCTGTTTCTATGGTGTTAATGTGGATTTAGATTTTGGATCTCAATGAGTGCAAGATCAGACTCCCTGCTATGGTAAGACTGGGAGCTAATCCCCAGGATCAAAATAAAGGAGCCACATTCCTAAACTCAATCCAATTCAGCAGGTTTTATTTATTTTTCCATGTAGGCCATGGTGGACCCATTTACTGCTTCACATATGGGCCAGTTGGGATTTTTCCCTCTCTCCTCTAATAGCAGGCCAGAGGGTTTATTTCAGGTCTATAAAAAAATGTTTCTTTCTGTGTATTTGCTCAGAACTTATTTGCTGGTTCCTTGGTTCTGATCGAAGACCTTTGTGCTCTCAAAGTACAAACAATAATCCAGGAACGACTACAGCACACAGGACCTAAAAATTTCAAAATATTTGGAATCTTACTGAAGTGGCTTCCCTCATCCACTCCGGCACCAGGCACCATTTCAGAAGACACTGCTGCTGGGCTTTGTGCTGAGCTGCCTAATGAAAGCAATCTGGGCAAAGCCAAATACATGCACGGGAGAAAACATAAAAGACATACAGTAAGCAGCCCCTCAAGAGAATGGATCTCAAGGAAATGCAGTGCAAAACAAGTAATGATATAGCCAATGTTCTCACAAAGAAATTTCTTCAAGACAAAAGAGACCATGAAAGTAAAGAGGGAGGCTTCATACTACCAATAACAGCCCCAAATGGACCAATCAAACTAAAGGGACCTCTAGACTGAAATAGTTGGTGCTGAAGACCCAGCATCCACACCACAAAATTGCGGGTGCCTCGTTGGGACTAATTCTAGTCTGATCCCATGGACTGTGTATTCTGTAGCTGCTAGAGAACATCAGGTGCTTTTCTGGGACACATCTTCTGGTTTAGCTTAATCCAAAAAATTCCAATTTATGCTCTCCAAGAGTATAAATCTCTGGGATGCGAACTGATGAACAGTTTGTTAGGGCCATGATGAAATTTGCTTCAAAAAACATGCTCCTTATCCACACTGACAGGCTAATGCACTGGCATTCCATCCCTCTCCACACACAGTTCTCCTGCCAAACCAGTCCCAATTCCCTCCTCTGGCTCTACACATGGTTGATTTTCCCCCTTCCTCTCCAAGTGTTTTTGACTCCATCTCCCACCCAGATTCCTTATCTAATCTCAGTCTTCTTCTCTTCCTCTTTTCCTTGACTCAGTGTGTCTGCACAGCCAGTCCTACATCCTCCACCCACCTTCTCATATCTGCATATTTGCCTTTCCTCCACTGCGTGAACCAAGGGCTAATTTTTCTGTTCAGCTCATCTCATCTTTCCCTCTCACATGATCTCATCACTCCCCATCATAGGTCTGAAGCTCAGGAGATTGGAAGCTCTCCACAAAATCTCTTCTGAATGTGAGGTAGGAGGCATCATGGAGTTCATCCCACGGCACCTGTTCCACACTGCAGTAAACCAGAAAGCAAGAGCAACCTCAAGAAAAAAAAATTAATAGCTTATTTCTGGAAGAGCAACATGTTAATGTATTCTAAGGAGGCTGCACACGTATGATCTGTTTGCAGTTAGGACTTGCAACAAGCTAGAGAACACTTAAAAGGATAAGTTTTCAGAAATTTCAGCTGTTAGCATCCAAGAAGATTCCACAGAAACTGAAGGAAAAGGTTGGGGGTTTTTTTGTAAAGGTTGTAGTAAAATATGTGTTGATGTTCACAGACATTGGGAAAAGACTTATCCATGACCAGAAGACCACTGCCTGCCAAATTCCAAATCCCTGATCTGTGATCAAGTCCAACAATGGGGGGACGTTAAGACATATTAAAGAAAATGTTTCAAGAATGTTTTGACAGTGGGAAACAACATGTTTTTCTCCTCTGTGTCCTTGGAATACGCTGAGTTGTTTTGGCTGAATTTTCTCCAAAACACAGAGCACCTGGCATGAGAAGTTTCTGACACAACCATCAAATTTTGGCAAATAATCCTTCGTAAAAAGTGAAGTATCAGACAACCTCAACAATCGGGGTTGCTAGCTCCATGTATATTGGTTTCAAAGAGAGGGAAAAAAAGTGAGGCAGGAAGTTGTCACAAAGTTGAGCTGGCTGACGACACAGAAGAGGGAGCTGTGCCAAAGGCCTCTGTTCAGATAAATGACCAAAGTGAAATTAGGTTTTTGGTGAAGCATGCTTGGGGATGCTGACATGCAAACAAGTGAGAAGAAGTGACCAGGGGCATATCACACAAGTGCCATAGGAAATAAAGCACCTGGCAAAAGGAAATTCAGTTACAAAGCCATACCAGGGGCATATCACACTAAGAAGCTCTTTAGCAAAACATTAAAAGAGGTAAAACTTGCAGGTAGCTTGCAATTTGGGAATCAAATAAAACCAGATTAGGACAAGTTTGTGTCTTCAACTTCACCCCTCATTGAACCAGCATCTTTTCTTCTTCATTGGTATCAGAACCAGCACACTTTCCTACCATTTCTTGCCAACAATGGTGCAGAAAGGAGATATGAGGGCCCAATCCTACAATTTTTCCATGTGCACGAAGTGCAGTGGAGTTGATGGGAGTTCCATGCATGCAGTACTAGAAACATCAGGCCCATGATATCTCAGCTCCCAATGGGATGGTACATTTTACAACCTATTACACTTTTTGTTTGAATATCATTAGTCAAACCTTTAATCATTTTACCAGAATGTTAGAATCTGGCTTGCTGACAGAAGTTTAACTTACTTTGTCTTTCAAAGGCAATTAAGTGTTAGTCGGAAAAGTAAAGAACTTTTGAAATGACTGTTCATTTCATATTTGCAAAACAGTAAGCTCCCTTTCAGTGCTGTTTAACTTTCTGATCAAAGACATGAATTTAATGTAAGAACATATAAAAAAGATAATAAAACAAAATCAGTCCTTCATGAGAAATCATTTGCTATCAATGCCTAAATGTCTTTGTTTGAAAGTAAGAACTAAGATAACCAAGCACTTTTATTTTCCCTTATGCCTCTTTTTTTTCATACTAAAATCTTTGGCTCTTGCTTTCTTTCCAGTTCTTTAATTTGCTTCATTGAACAGTAAGATTTACATCCTGCTCACAGCCTTAGGCTCTCTCTTAAATACATGTCTGTCATGTGTCGATATTTTCTCAACGCTAGTTCTGAAAGCTTCCAAATGACTCTTCGGAAGATAATGTGCCTCCCTTCACTGATATTTTACCACAAAGAAAGGATGGCTTTATTTCCACATTTCATTCACCCACAGGATGATTATACGGAATTCATTGCATAGTGCTGAACAACCTGACCCAAAAAAAGATTTTGGCACCATCGCAACACCAAGAAAAACATCAAGTTCTGAATTTAGTAGCATGTGTACTGTTTTGCTTATGCCAGCGGTAATTCATTCATGTCATCCAGCCTACTGCAGTGCAAGATAAACCCAAAACTTGGCAAAACTGACATATTTCCTCAGAATAGTCTTGCTTGGCCTTTAATTTAAAAGGACTCTTAAAGAGACACTGGATTATGACAGAGGAAACAATGAACCATGGGCACTCTTCAAAACCTTCAAGGCAATGGGAGACCTTCCACCAAGAGATGTCAGCTGCAGTCAGCTCTTACCTGAGCCACAATACCACAAGTGAAATTAATATTTTCCGTCACAAAATGACAGTTTCAAAACCAGATCCCTTTTACCACTCTTTGTTGCTCTTCCATCCTCAGCAGCAATTAAATGTGAAACTTTTTATTTCACTTATCATGAACTATCCAACCAGAGTCACCAATCCAACAAGGTTATTTTGGGTTGCCTTAGAACTAGCTATGGTGTCCCCAGGAACCATCCTTCTCCAGGAGAATCTCTGCTGCTGTAAAACTGGAATAGACAATGCAATTCCGTTCAATTCCAGCTGAGCTTCACATCAGAAAGGGAAAGAGCTATTTTGTGCATATCTATCTATAGCTAGAAACACAAGACAAATGCAGCTTAGAGACACTACAAAAATATTATCCGATCTTCACTGCTTTACAAGTGCTTGCTCTGTGCTGATCAGAAGCTCTGAGCATTTGATATGGCAAATGAATAAAAAGTAGCCCTCCATGAAAACACTTTTTCAGCTCATTTTAAACATTCAAGACATTTTCTCAGTCTTTCAGGATGAAAAATTTTGTGAATTACTGAACCACACTCTTCCATCAATAAAAAACACCTCTAGTCCAAGCAAGGCAAAGGCTAACACTGATAGACCATCTAATATGTAAAAGAGGCTCTTGTGCAAAATTATCCTGCGACTTCAAAAGCTGCTGCCACAAAACCAGACACTTTTAAATTTAGATTCTCTTTGCTATACATGTGTATTGAATTACAGAAATTATGCACCTGCACAGTGGTACCCAACACCCCTGCAGGGCAGTACAAGACATCACACTGCAATAAGCATTGAGAGAACAAACAAACTGCTCCCAGTTTCATCCCAACCGTAGCACACTGCAAACAGTGGCATTAAAAAACCCATGGGAATAGTTATATACACTGCAATAAGATTTTAGCATGATTCAATATACAAAGCTCTTTCAAAATCGGGGCACAAGTGAAATCTTTGCAGGCTGAAATACAACGGTATTAAAATATAGGCAGCTGTCAGAGGCAGGTGCTTCATACATTAAAAAAAAAACAACCTGGTTGCATTTGAACTTTGAGCACTGACTTTAAGAGCACCCTTCTTTCTTGTGACTTTGCAGGAAGGTGATTAACCCCAAAGGCCCCATCTCTATGTCATAAATGCTCGTGACAAATACACACTGTGAGTCCAGAAAAAGAAAATAATCATGTGAGGCAACTATTTGTATGACAAACACATGGGACTGTGAGACACGTGGGACACACACACGCTGTGAGATTCCAGGGAGCATCATCTGTGAGGGTGGAGAGCACCAGTGTCAGAGGAGAGCCTTTGAATGGAAAACCTTGCCTGCACATCAAAATAGCCAGACTCTTCAGACTCCAGCAAAGGGTCTAATTCCAGCACCCTTCCTCTTTTATATTTTATTTTCCATACTACTGAGACCTACAGTTACTCCCAGTAAGATGCTAATTATTTTGAGAAAGAATGGCAAAATTTGAGCCAAACATACAAAAAAAGGATGGAAGTATTAGTCCCTTTCACTTTGTACCATACAAGTAGTAACCTGCCCCTGAAATTCAACTGTCTTCAGACACTACCAAAAAAAAAA